>KZ505809.1:103451-120507 GCA_002844005.1 Limosa lapponica baueri
GATCCGTGTGTTCCTGACTCCTGAGCTGGAATCCAGTTCCCATCCATCGCTGAGTCCAGTCTGGGACTTCCCCACTGCCTGGTGGTGATGCCATCCTGGGAGCTTGATATGGTTTTGTATATATTGTATCTATTTCATTATTTTATTTTTATTTTATTATTAATATTCCATTAAACTAGTTTAGCTCTTTCTGAACTCGTAAATCTCTTTATCTCTCTTCCTTTTCTCCTGGGAGTGAGACGTGGGGGGAGAGCATCTGTGATCGTCGTAGGCTAACTCAACCTAAATCACGACACAGAGACTGTAGCAGATGATAGGAAATGCCTCTTCTCAAGACTATACAAGTCCACTTTTAGTTGGGCCACTGATATTGCCAACTTAAGTGTCTCACCTAAGTAAATGCCTCGATATCTGAATGTAAATCCTTTTCTACTCCAAATCAATATGGTTCATTGGGAGACCTAAGAAAAAAGGAACGGAAGTGGATGTTTGTAATGAGAAGGAAAATAATCCCTCCCCTCATCTTTCTGTGAAAATGAAAAAACCCCAAACCATTAGCCAAGTCTTGCCAAACTTACAGTTGCTGGAAGCAGCCGAGTGGTTGGACAAGCGGGAGTGGATTAATGAGCAGAGTAGAAGTGGGCTTATGGGTGCAGATGTCCGTATTCATGGAGCGTTCGTATGAATCACTGGGTGAAATGTCTCCTGCAGTCTTTGACATAAGTCTTTCATGTTGAGGTACTTCCAGTTAAGTGGCTCATTAATGGTGCATCTTTTGCATCATCAAATTCCCTCAGGGGTTGTCTCAAATTTCCCCTCATCTTTGTTGGCTTATGTATAGCAATAACCTTCTAAGTCCTTGGCATCTGTCCCCACTATGTAATTATGTAGAAATTAATCTCTGTGTATCTGATTAGCTCATTTTCCAAGATTAATGTGAGGGCTGCTTGCATTGTTATTAACAAAGCACCTAGATTTATCAGCTCTGCAAGGAACAGGCATATAGACTTCAATGTGTAAATAATACGCTAATATTCTAGCTGTCTGGTCTACAGTCAGATTGTTGGAATGCAAGTGCTTCTGTGAAGACAGCAAATGTTACATGTTTTCCACTATGTAAATGGCCTTAGTTAACATTAATCAAGTTTCTTATCAGCTGCAAAACATGCTTCTAGATGTGCATCTCCAGGGCAGCCCAAAGCCAAATGGGTGACAGGCTTGTAGTAGATATCTCGTGAAACCCTGTTCTGCCAGCACCCCTCTTTGATAAAGCTGAGCTCCAGTCCATGTTCTCATCCCGTCGTACCGGGGCTGTTCTTAGGAACTTAGCTAGAGCTAAGACAGGAGCATGAAAGCAATGCGAGTATGCAACCCAAACACACGCAGGTCTTTTTTCCCCCAGATCCCTGACCTAAGAAACCTTAGGGTTTCTTGCAAGACTGTAAAAAGCTCTTTTAAAAGAAGCATCCAGTCAAACCCACGCAGAGGTTCCTGCGGATGTCCCAGTGGGCTGTGCTATCATTTCCCATTTGAGGAATTGTGCATTTCCTGAACAGCAGTGGTATATGCTGTTACTAAGGTAAAAACTGGAGCCCATACTAATACAGTGGCTTGGCTTCTCTACGGGCAGCAGAACAGAAAGTGGGTCAGGGAATGGTCTAGAAGTCAGCAGTGAGACTGATTCACAAGCAATTAGTTTTGCACTTGAGGCTAAAAATGTATAATCCATAAACTACTTCAAACTGTATATATAAAAATGTGAAGTTCCAACAGATTTTATTGATAACTTTCTGAGGAATGGTTTCCTGCTACTGTCTGTGCAGCAGAGAGTTAGCTGTGTTAACAACATGAGAACTGGATGGATTTAAAATCTGCCTCCTCGTTCGAGTAATACGGTTCACATGAGCACAGACCTCCCTGGGTTTGGGAAGGTGGGGTAGTCAGTGCAGTAACAGCAGCCAAGCCAGTCTGTTGCTCAGCCTCACATCAGACCCTAGAAAAGCACATCCTCTTGGATTCCATTTCCAAATATTTTAAGAGCGAGAGGATAATCAAAGATGCATTAGTTGAGAGCAAATTGTGCTTGACCAGCTGCATTGCCTTCTCTGGTTGTATGGTTTAAGGGAGAGCAACAGACTGGTTGTATGGTTTAGGGGAGAGCAACAGACACAAACTACCTTGATGTTTAGAAAGGCTTTTGACAGGGTCTATCACAGCATTCTTGTTTGGAAACTGTGGATGCTATGGGCTTGAGGAACAACCAGCCAGATGGGCTGAAAGTTGCCTGGGCTGCCAGGCTTGGTAGGTAGTGATGATGGGCCAGATGTTCAGCTAGCAGCTGGTTAAGAGTAGAGTTGCTGGTTAAGAGTAGGGGTCGCTTCTGGGGCTGATAGTGTTCAATATCTTCATCAGAGAAGCCCAAAGAGGTTGTAGCTGCCCCATTCCTGGAGGGGTTCAAGGCCAGGCTGGATGGGGCTTTGAGCAACCTGGTCTGGTAGAGGTGCCCCTGCCCAGGGCAGGGGGGTTGGAACCAGATGATTTTTAAGCTCCCTTTCAACCTAAACCATTCTATGGTTCTATGATCAATAACCTTGATGATGAAACAAGTTACCACCATGGCAATTACTAGGTTGCCATTTATATATGTGTACTAGTACTAACAGAACCTGTGAGGCTGCTGTATTTTTTGGTGGTGGACTGAGGATTTTTGCTTGTGCTGGGTTTTGCAGCACACGATCTTCTGTGAAGCTGGGGAAAATTTTTAAGCAGACTGAGTTTACTTGCCAGTTTTAGAATCAAAAAGGGACCCTGGTAAAGTAATATGCGGGACCTTGCTAGTTCCATGAGCAGCTTAAAACCTTATAAGCAAGGTGAAGAGTCCAGGCCCAAGAGGTATTCAATTATTATTTTAGCAAATCTTATAAATTGGACTTGCTGGAGCAGTTTAGTATGTTCATGCAATATAAAAATTATATTACGATGTCATTCTCTTGCCAAACAATGGCACTTAGAAATTGGTCCACTTTCCTGTTTTGGTATAAATTTTCCAGAGTAGGGGCTTAAGTAATGATTTATGCTAAGAGTTCTGTTGGTCATACAACACCTTTAAAATACAAGCTAGAGGACTAAAATCTATTAAGGGACATCATTTTTTTTCTGATATAAAGTCTTAAATTCTGAACTAATTATGTAGTGGCTGGATATATGCTGTGATCTCACATAAAGTAGTTTTCTAGGTGAAAAGATGAAAATAGTAGCTCTATTTCGGTTGTCCCTGAGGAGGGCAAAAATAAAATATTGTTTCCAATATACAGTTTCAAGATTTGGTGGCATTAATTAAAAGTATGGTTTGTGGCTTTTACCTGTTGAAAGGCTTAGAACTTGCAGTGCCTAATAAAGTGCTCTAAAAAGAAATAACTTCAATTATGCATCATGGATGCTGGTTCTTGTGTACAAGTTTGTGTACTTATGATGCTTGTTTTATAAGAACATAATATAAGAAGGGCAATACTGATAAAAAAAAATGTACTTTCCCAGCTTCCAGTCATTTTCAATTCAAGGAACCTCCTAAGCACCATATAGTTTCTAGGCGCTAAGAAGCTTGTTGAGCTTTTCTTCCATGTTTGTGTGAAAGTCCCCCTGACTACATGTGAACTGTTCAAATCCAGGACATTCTGTGGCAAGGAATTATATGGTTTAAATAAGTATTATATGAAAAAAAAATATGTTCTCATGTGTATTCCTGAATCTGCCACCTGCTAGCATCATTTGATAACCCTCAGATCTTTGTACTGGAAGAGGCAGGCAGTAGCTGGCCCCTATTCAGGCTCTCCTTGCCAGCCATGTTTTCACAGATGCCTGTTGCTCTCCTGTGTCATCTTTTCTAGATGAGGAAGTCCTGGTTTATGCAGTATGGAGGAATTGTGCTCTTTAGGCCACTCACCATCCTTGTTGTCCCTCCTTGAACTTTTTCCAGTATCTGTCAATCTTTTTGAGGATGGGTGAGAAGGACCAGAGCTGAAAAATTATCCAAGCCCTAGACAAAAGCGTGGATTTAGACAGCAGCATAATGATTTTTGATGACTGTGCACTGATGTGCTGTTGTGTTGGATATCCTGCCTAGCCCTAAAATCTCACTCTTGAATTGAAATAGGCAGGTTGTTCCCCGTCATTGTATCTGTGAAGTCAGGGCTGTTTTTCCATGTACATCACTTTACAATGGAGCTGATCTGTCATTTTAACGCTCTGTTACACAGTCCTGTAGGTTCTCCTGCAGTTCCTCACGATCTGCTCTTCTCCTTACAAACTTGAATAACAGAATTACTAGACTTTGTCAGTTACTATTTATTCCCTTTTCCATGTTGTTTGTGAATAACTTTCCACATACACTGCAGTGTGACAAATGGTTACCACCAAGCAGCCAAACTCATTGGTTGTTTTGAGGTAGAAAAACTAATTGCTAAAGAATGATAGAACTGATTCTGATTTAAACACAGGACTGTGTTGCAAGTCTGTTTGCTAGGTCATTATTGTTGATTTTGGAGCTTAACACCCATTACCTCAGGTCCACTATCTTACCCAGAGCAGTGAGACTGGGGCTGCTGTTGCAGGATCCCCTCAGAATAGTCTGCAGTTTGTTTCCTTGCTCATAACCTCCAGTCCTACCTTTCCAGGCAGTGCATACACAGGGAGCCTGTCTCTGCTTCTTGGCAGAGCTGCTGGCCACTGCCTTCTGCTTTCTTTGGTTTTTACTAATTCTCCTACTTCAGTCTCCATGGTTTTTAATCAGTGAATTCCTGTGGACCTGCTTGGGTAAGCTTCTGCTCAGTGTTTGGCACATTTCTGCCAGCGCTTGCCCAGCCAGCCTGGATCTGGCTTACTTTTATCACTTCAGGCTTATGTATGATTAAGCAAAATTTCATTGAAGTTGCCTGTATAATTCTGCTTAGAAACAATTTTCTGTGGAATACAAAATAGTTTTCTGTTAATATTTTCTATCTGAAGTACAGAAGGATACCTTACAGAAACCCAACTTCGCTGATACAAGTTCACGTAAAGACTTAATCTAATTCCTTCAGTTTCATTGGAAGAATATCAGTCATTAGTAAAAACACAAACCAGAAAGAAGTTTGCTTCTGCATTAGTATTCGTAAAGAGAAAGCTATGAAACTTGGCAAAAGTTTTTCCAGCCCAATGTCTCATCCCCAGTAATGGCCAGTAGCGGGTTTTCAAGGAAGAACCTGGAGAAGATGCTGTTCTCCTACTATTTTTTGTCATAAGCAGAGGCAGTTTTGCAACATTTGTCTGATATTCCCTAGGTGGAGAGATATGCGCACACGCAGAAACTCTGTGCAGCGGTTGGCTGGGATCAGGGTGCCTTGGGATGAGCTGGCTGTACTGCCCATGTGCTGCACAGCTGGGCCTTCCCATGTGCAGGAGTTGGCACCCGGAGCTGATGCATCCTGAGTGCCCTGGGTTTGCTCTGCATGCATAACCCATCTGTGCAGCGTGTGGGCAGCAGATGTTGTGTGGCTGGTCAGTGCTGGGCATGCGTCGTGCACATGTGCTGTGGGAACAACTGTGCAACGGGCTGCTCTGGGGTCATTGCTGATCGGCTTGGTCATCTCAGGCCCGCAACCTCTTTGGAAAAGATGATGTGTCTCAATGGATCTGGATAATGCAGGATATGCTTAGCAATGAAGAGTTTTTAAATAGCCACTATGGCTACATTTCTGTTGCATCTCAAAGTCTGGGAGTAATCTCTCTTCCATTGAAGCCAGATTCAAAAAATCTTAGTTGCTTCTACCGAAGCCGTCATTGGGATTCCTTTCCGCTTCCACCAAAAATCCTACTGCTAGTACCTTGGACAATTGGATGAGGGAAGGGTACCGTGCAGTAAAATTAGCGCCTGTTTAAATTATGGCAGTTGTGTCAGCGACTTGTCTGGAGTCAAGACTTTGGCCATGGATTTTAGTTCTTCCAGTGCTGAATTTCTATTCTGCTGACAGTGAAGAGGAACGACTGAAATAATTTAATTCACTGGCTGTAGGAGTAGGTTCAGCTCATGTCTTTGCTGTAATTGCTCTTTGTCTTGGGTCGTTCCCCTATTGTTAAGAAAAGTCAGTCTCGATGCCTCTAACTCACAATGGTTCCACGATGCTGGCAAATATCTCTGAGGTATTCACAGCTGTTGAAGTGCTGTTGATTGACAATACCACTTTCATGTAATTCTTCTGTATTTTCTTTTGTATTGTTTTCAATTACAGTAATTTCAACAGAGCTGTCTACAGTCAGAAACTATGGAAATTGGATACAGAAAGATGTAGTATTTCAAGGAAGAGTAAGTATAGCACTGTCTTCTTTTTTCTTAGAGAAAGGATATAGATTTCTCAAGACCAGCTCTGTATTCTCAGTTTAACTGGCAGTCAGGAAGTGTTTTTTCTTTCTTTAGGTCCCAAAGGATGTTTCTTTGTTAGAAAGCCAAACCTCCATTTCCTCTATTTCTTGTAACTGATAGCCAACCTGGTGAACATAGAGTAGACTTGGCACAAATGCATGAACTTGTAGCTTGTTTCTTTTACAAACCAATTTCATTTGAACATTGGAAATCTGCTTTTTTTTTCTGCTAGATAACTTGGTAGGCAACTAATTGATTTTCTTGTGGCCAAATGCTGGAGCCTACCCCATTGTTAATGAGACTTCACTTACACAAACAGCCTCAATGAGGTTAACAGCAACCCATGTGTGCGTGGAAGTCCCTTATGCAGCTGTTACACGCTCAGAAATGTTAGCAGTGGCTTGGTCTCAATCTTTGCTTTTCTCTGGAAAAGAATTCCCCCTTTCTTCCCCAGGGTCCTGTGCGTACACTGAATGTGACTGGACTGCATAATGCATACCTAGAGGTACCCAAGCTAGCTTTGGAAAAAAAAACAATAGCTATGTACAGCCACAAACCTGCTTTTAAGAGGCCTAATTGTAATTTGGGTGGCAGAGCATGCTGTCCAAACAGCTGTGCAGCTCACACATGGGCTCATGTCCTGTTAAATGGCAGGATGGAAATTTCAAGAGCATTTGGAAATAAAGCAGTCTTGTAGTGGTCAGAAAGCTGTGATCACAGCCAAGTGGTTAGGTTGAGTAACTCTGGTATCTAGGATGCCAAATAAGTGTGGCATGATGATTTGGAGCAGGTAGCTGAGAAGGTTGGAGAAATATTGCAAGGATATACAGAAGTACCATCTTAAACAGCGCAAAACTGAGACACAGCAGAAAACCGCACTGGAGGTCAGGCTTCTGGCTATAATTGGCACGTAATTGTCAGCTGAAGGGCTGCAGGAGCAGAAGTGTTGTGTGGCTGAAGCTGACCTCACGTTCATGGATGTAAGACTCTTAAGCACCAACTGTGTCTTTTTATTTTTCTGTAGAGAGGTTAGGAGCCCTAGTTGCTGCAGCCTGCCATCTCTGCAAACTACTCTGAGTCAGTAGCTGCAACATTACCTCATTGCTGTCTTTATATTTTTCAGGGGATGATTTTTCTTGATTTACTTCAGATCTGGACATAATACCTGTGCGCTTTAAAGGATTGCTGTCTAATGAGTTTCTGTCATTCTGAACTCAAGTGTAATGTTTCTCAGCCATGAGGCTCTCCTTTGCAGAACTGCTGAGATTATTTTTATTTACAATTAAATGAGAGGTAAAGTTTAGCCTCCCATTTTGTTTGGGTTTCTGCCCACACCTCTGAATTGCTTCTGCAGTGGTTTGTCTGATCATGCAGCTGTAGAGACCAGACAGAGACAAGGCAGGCTTCAGCTATTTGACTGTTACCCATCTGGCAATACTAGTGTTTAAATTGGGTTTGGGGAGTTTTCTAGCTGATAAGTAGGTTTATATGTTTGAGTTAGATTATTCTAGGCTGACTGTTGTGTTTACTTGTGGTTAAAAAGTGACTTGAACAGCTAGTTGCTTACTTCCACCACACGCAGAAGTTCATGCTTTATCGGTGAATTAGCCACGTATTTCTTGTTTAAAAGTTCGGAGATATTCCTGCATGCTGCTTGTCCTTAATATGTGAATCACGAGGAGAATGGCAAATTTAGGAGGCTGCTTCTAACAAGCATACAAATAAAAACTAAGAACTCCTCAAGAATCAAATTATAGGCTAGAATTGTAATAGTTAGATCTCTTAATTAAAAAAATATTTGTTCTGCTTGCAAACAACCTGCAGAAACATTTTAAACGATTATCTGTGAAGACAGTATTTTCAGAAATAAAGACTACGTTTTCTTAGAGGAAACAGTGAAGGAGCACAGAAAGAAAAAAAAAAAGAAAACAGGCCCATTATATTGCCTGACTGGAATTGTATTCACTTATCCTGGGGTTAGATTTGATCTTGATGGTGTGTAGTCTTGATGGATTGCTGCGATGCAGTAATGTGCTGTAGCGCTCCGTTGCACTGCCATTCAAAGGCGGCAATAAGGCTTTTTGACGGGTGTAGGCCAGCTTTCCTAAAATGGGAAGCTAAAATTGCAACTTCATTCAAGCCATCAGTAAATTTCAACTGTCTTAGCTGGCAAGAAAAATAATAAAAAATTTAATAAATTTGATAAAAATAGTTTTATGGTATGAGATGAGTAGTCAGTCTCTGAAAACACATGTAGATAACTACTGGTCAGTTTTCATGTTAATACTTGATATGAAATTAACTAGTGTTAATAATTTAATAATCAGTCTAACTTTGATGAAATGCAGTTATTAGCACCTGTTAGCACCTACCTATTTTGTTTAATGCTGAGACACCAAGGTTCTTATAGATCATGTTCCCAACAAGAATTTATTTTGTCCATTTTTCTCCAACTGCACATTCTTCATAAAATCATAACAGCAGGATGTGGTGAGAACATCATACATTATATTGCAGCTCTTAACAACAAGGCTTTTCCAGGAAGGGTTGTTGGAGACTTGTCTGATAGAGTGCTTGCAACCATGCCCCAGCAAAAATACAGACATCTTGTATTATATATGATACATTATATATATATAAAATATATATTATAATTATACATAAAATATTATATATTATACAAGATATAAGAGAGGAGCAAGGAGGCTGTATGAATTGGTAGTCTTCACAGCTATTCTCACTGGTCTTCAGCCAAGTCCCTTGACCCTTACTGGAAAGTTATGCAGTAAGGTGCTTTTGTTTTACTCAAACAAACAAACAAAAAACCCCAACTAAACACCCCATCAGGCTCTCATTAACTTACTCAAAGCAAAGCAACAGAACTGTACTTTTCTGATAGAAAATATGAACTGTGATCTTCTTGTTACAGCACAAAGAAAATGTCACCTATTTACAAAGTAACTCTTCCTACATGTTGATGGCTGGCTTTGCCACTGGGTTATTTTTAAATGGGGTCCATTTTAAATGCAATCCACTTTGCTAATTTCCTCTTAATTAGTCTTCTATAGACATTATGTAGGTCAGTGGTCCCTCAAGATAGAGATGCCCTGCTGCAGGAAGGATAAATAGGACTCCAAGGTTTGTTCACAGGCCTCAAAAATTGGTGTTGCTCTCCAGAGCGTTGGTTTTCTTTCTTTCTCATTCCTTTGAAAAAAAAACTCTTTGGTCTAGAGCAACCTTGAAAAATGTAAGGTAAATGCAACCAGCTCAAATATCTGAATTTGCGAAGAAGCTAAATCCAGGTCCCAGAAATTAGCTGGGATTCATATGCCAGTTCTGTGACCTCTTTGGCATCTTCTGAATAGATATTCTGCTCTATTTCCAACTAGTGTTGCCCAAAGCAAAGGCTAAAGCAGTGTTCATTGGGTGTGGGACTTTTCCTGAACCAGGACTCAGTTGCTGGTGCTTTGGGAAGCATTGATGTGGTCATGTCAGGGCTTTGTGAGAACAGTTTGGCGAAGAATGAGGAGAGAAACTGCAAAGCTTTCTTTGCTTAGGCTTAGTCCATTGTATAGGACTGAGATCTCAGAAGATGAAAGGACAGATAAAGCATCCCATTGCTTTACTTGGGTTTTACTTTGTTATAAAAAAACCAATTACATGAAGAAACTTATCAGAGCACTGTATGGGAAAGAACCAGTTGTTCGGTTGCTGTAGACACGAGGTGGACCTCAGTGCTTTCTGCATGCACCCAGGGTGTGTTCCTTAACTTGTGGAAGCCACAAGAGATCAGTCCTCATTCAGGCAGTGTTTGGACAATGCTCGGCATGCCGGAGAGCGGGTAGAGCTGACAGGAGTGTGACCAAAGTATGTGTGTGTTTATACAGCTTGTGCTTATCACAAGGCAGAACTTTCCTTCACTGCAATAATATGTCAGTGGATGCTGCTGTGCTGATGTACGGAGGTTCACGTTTTCCTCTTCACTCTGCCTTGTGGGCAGAGGCAAGGTACTCACCAGGTTCAGTATGGCCATCCTTGTGGGTGCCTCCTGTGTAGCACAGGGAGAGCAGCTCAGAGAAAAGCAATGTGTTTGCTGTATGCTTGACCCAGCTACTGATGGGAAGAAAAAAACCTCTTTGAGGTTTTATTATGCACACTGTTGTTTTGCTTTCCGTCGAGAGCAGTGGTGAGCCAAAGTGGCAGCCATTTCAGCAGGTGAAAAACAAGTAAGAGTTACCAATGGCAACGGGACTCCTGTTGACGAAGAAGCTCTTTTCCTAGTTCTGATGACCTACTGTAATAGATAAATCTCCAATCTGCTATTTCACCCCTCCCTATTCTTCAGATGAACTGTAGGTTTCAATAGCAACTTAATGTCCTGTGGTTAAAGTAGGATCCAGAGGTGTGTATGTTTATACTTACCAGCTGCCATAGTAAAAGCTCTGTGGTTTGATGGTCCAGTTTAGTATAAATCACCACTTTACCGCTCAGTGATACATCATAGGGAGACATCAGCCATTGAGAAGGGTCTTTGTGGCTGTTACGGTGCAGCGATGAGGCCAAAAATGTTTGCTGCTCTGAGTAAGGATCTTTATTAAGGTGGACTGACCTACTACTGTGTTCTACTAACCCTTGCAATCTATCACACATCTTTCCACAATCCATGTTTAAACTGCAGGCCATGAAGCTGTATCTTTCTTAGTTGCTTTACCAGACTTTACATGTAAACTTAGCACAAACACTCTGTGCTGCTGCTTCAGAGCTGTTAATTGGTGCCGCAGTTTGCTCCTTGTTTTTTGCAAGAAAATCATGGTGCATCATGTGCTTGCAGATTCAGTTGGGGAGATGTGTGTGTGTGAAAAACTAATTTGTTCCTTTTGAAGCAGATTTTACATTTCTTCCCCACATGCCGTTTTTCCTAAGTTGTATCAGTCAGATATCCAAACAGACATTATGGAGCCTGCTTTGCCCAACAAGTTTTAATGAGGCTTTCTGAATGTTTCAGGCAGGAAGGCCTAAATATTAATGCTCCTAGGAAAACAAGAAACTTAGCCCACTCTATGGCATCAAGCTGCTCAAAGTTATGATGGCAAGACTGAACCCTGGGGGAGCTGTACCCAATTTGTAGTGCAAAAGCTGCGGCACGGCACTGGGAATGTGACTGATCACATCTTGGATGCAAGCACTGCTCTGAGGTCCCATTAAAAAGGGTGGGAGACTGCTCTACCCATGACCTCTGGTCTTAGAGGGTGGGATAGCCCAGCTGAGACTTTAGCAATGGAGCATCCATGGGCTGAAAACATCAAATTTGAACCCTGTTCAAATTCCTGTAGCAGCAAACAATTTCACATGTACTGTAAGATGGTAAGTGAAGGAAGAAATAAAGTTCCCTCGCTACCTGCCTGCAGCGACGATGCTGTTTGGAGCCTGGCTCTGAGGAGCCTGAACTGGGGCTGGGAGCGTGGCACTGGTGCTGCTCCTAGTGGGAATAGCTGCTGAGGCTCTGCTGGTAAGTCCGAGCAGATCCTTGAAGTACCCCCAGGGGTACACAGGCTGCATCTCAGCCCCCGAGACTGTTAGAGCTCCAGCATCTCTCTATCAATGGCACCCTAGCTCTGACCAGTGGCCTGTAGATGTTAGTTAACCGGTATTCAGCTGTCCCTGTTCTGTGGGTATCTGTGTGCTTTTGGACTTCTATGAGCAGTAATGAGAGTCACCTGGGTTGCCCAAAGGATGTCAGTCAGGAAAGAACACCTGGATTTAATCTGATGAAGAGAAAAGGATTGGGTAAAAATGGCTGGGTGTGAAGGATGCTGTTGAAGTGGATGGGAGCAGCGAATACTGTCCTGCTCAGTGAGTACTGGTTCACGGTATGAAAATACTGGCTGGAGAAGATGAATTCTGACCTTACGGTTTTGGTTCTTAATGTTCCCTCTGTGTGGCTCCTTGTACTCAAGTAAGACAAATCAAAATATTTGGGGGGTACAATGCTGGCTTGCAAAAGACAAATCTCCCTACACTTCAGAAGTTTCTGTAGCAGTGTCCATGTGTGGGGGGAGGGAAGCCTGGATGTTATAGGTGTTTGGTTTCTTTGTTACTGTTGCTTTCCACCTTTACAGATGGCCAAGATGGCTGTGCCAGCTGACATACTCTGGTTTCTACAAGACAGGCTATCTATTTTGGTAGATCTCAGGAGTGATCTTTGACACAACCGATCACCTTTTCTGTTTGATGAATAATTGTGTAGGATAATAACGTGGCAGCCTGGTTAAATTCTTAGCTCAATGGAGACTATTCGCTGGTCAATAAGAAGCAAGCTCCCTTCCCTGTGGTATGCTATTGGCATTTTCTGTGTTTTCATTGTTGCTGTAGCAATGGTAAGCTGTCTCTTAACAGGATTATTGAGTGGCCATAAAACTATGCATGTTTCAAAGAACAAATGTGTGTGCTTAAGTTTTTAAGCCAAGGTTAAGAGTGGGAAAGTATAGCAAAATCTTTCTTGATAACAACTATTTTGTATTTCATTTGGTAGGTCCCAGATGTGTTTCAGACTAATTGCTTCAAAAACTGCTTGCTCACAGCTGTAGGCCAGCTGTGCAATGTCAGCTATGAAATACTCAGAATTTAACAAATCTGGGCTGTTAAGCCTATGAAACCACATAATCCACAGAAATGTTTGATAGGAAACAATTAATTAATTCTGATATTAAATTAAATTACAAAGGAGCATCCTGATTTGCAGCAGAGAGCTCATTGTCTTCAAAAACTGTCTAAAATTTTTGCCCCTCTCTAAATTTTATGGTGGAGAAGAGGAGCTATTCTGGATTTTGTACCTTGAAAAGCCTCACTTCCCTCTTTATCTCTTCCAGTACCTGCTTCTCACATCATGGATTGGATTTAAGTGATTTAAGACAGTCATACCCCGTCTGCAATGCAAAAGAGTTTGTGGTGTGTGGCTTTTCACTTAGCTGCTTGCTTTTCTCCTGTACCTCTTTGAGAACCTTACATAGTTTTGTGCTTTTTAGAGAGATGCTATAATTTGGTGCTTAAAAGGTGCAATAAGCTATTTTTAAAAAGCATGGCTTGGACTGTTTCCCCTTGCCATAACTTGAAAATAATTGTCTTATATACTTTATATTTCTTGAGGCCTGCTTTCTTCCCCTTGCTTTTTCCTGAGTGAGGAAGTATTTATAAAACCACCACTTTAATTCTGTCTTTCCATTTTGTAGTGGCAAAAGAGATGTTCTGCATTAATGTCACAAAGTATCACTGAGGGGATTATTAGTACCTTGGTTCTGTTATCACAGCTGTAAATACCAGTCAAATTCCAGCAGAGGTGTATTTCTTCCCAAAAGTGCAATGTGGTAAAATGTTAAAGCTGTCAGTGATTCAGAACAAACCCTTCACTGTAGCAGGTGTGATTGAAAAGATACTTGTGTGATTAGAAACAAGCAGCTTGGGAAAACACCTTTTGAAATCGTCCCTCAAAGGAACCTTGTTGCGTGTTCTCTGCAGCCTGCTTGGGAAGAAGGCAATGGTCGGTAACCACCTGGGGATGCTGGGCTGGCCGGCTGCGTGCCGGCTTCCCTCCGCGCTTCATTATACCCCTACACCTCACTCCTTCCTAGAAAGCCTGACTTCTGCCCTTCAGAGCTAAGCATGCTTTTGCATTCTTTGCGAAGAGAAAATCATGATTTTTGATAGTAGGCTCAGAGTTGGCTTTAACCAAGAAGAGTTAGGAGTTAAACTGCGGTATTTGTCTCTGGCTGAAGAGATGAGCTGGCTGCTCTGAGGGTAGGTTGAGCTGCTAATCCTTCCCTCTTGCTTGTACAGGCCTATGCTAAGATGCCTTTGGGCTGGCTTTGAAGGAGGACTGATTCACTGAAAACATCTGCTCCCATGTTCTTGCTTTCCCAGCAACCGTACCTCGTGGTGTGTCCCACATTCCAAAGTTTGCATTAGGAAGAAGTAAAGGAAAATTAAAAAGGCGGTGTTATGGTGGACTGGAGAATCAAAGAGTAACGCTTC
This sequence comes from Limosa lapponica baueri, assembly GCA_002844005.1. NCBI lineage: Eukaryota > Metazoa > Chordata > Aves > Charadriiformes > Scolopacidae > Limosa > Limosa lapponica. Next base: position 117,877 of record KZ505809.1, read on the forward strand.
CCAAAGTCATGGCTGGATGTAGTGCTTGGGACACATTTTTCTGTGATGATGTGTTTTAACGTAACTTCACAGCATCCCCTGCTCAATATTTCTGTTACGGACGCTGCTCACCCCACCTCCCTGCTGCTTTGGCTGTGCCCTGTCTGCACCTCTCCTGGCAGGTACCCAGATCGTTTTGGAAACATCTGTTTATCTCGGATGTAGCATTGGCTTTGCTGATCTACAAAGGGATTCACTGCTTCAACAAGAGTCTGTGTATTTTTCTATATGTAGGAATACTAAAGGGGGGGAGAGCTAAACCAAGTTCTCCAAGTATGAGAAGGGCAGCTCCTGGTGTGTGTGCCTGACTGCTTGCACACTACACACACACACAAGACCGTCTGTCCTACCTCTATAGCAAGAGCTCAGGTGCGAAGGGAGGCAGTGCCTGCTGCCTTCCTCGCAGCAGCAGCTGCTGCCTCCTGCCTTATGGGCAGGAGTAGGGAATGCCCTTCTGTTCAAGACCTCTTCTAGCTTTTCCTCCCAGCTCTGTCCCTCATCTCTTACATGTTGAAGAGGAAGAGGACTCTCATTCTTCTGACCCATCCCTTCATGCTAAGGGGGTTGTGGTGGGGTAGCTGGGTCTTTGTAGGAGTACAAAGGGGACTTGTAGAGCATGGCTGGTGTCCACTACACCAGAAAGAGGATGAGAGCAAGTGATGGGATTTTCCTCCTCCCTTGTGCTTTTAATCCCAGTGCCCTCTCCTTGCCTGTTCCGCACCCTCCAGCATACATTCTGCTGCTGCAGAAGCAAAACTGAACTTTGGCCCTGGGGCTGAGATGCCTTGAGTACTGAAGTCTCCCTTGTGTGTCAAGGAAACTGTCCCACATAATAGCTTCTGTTCGGGGTGTGAGTCTGCATGGGCATTGTTATTCCCTTGTGTTCCAGTTTAAACACTGGGAATACAGTATTATGGAAGAATGCTTGCTGGGAGGGGCCTCCAGTGGTGGGTAAGTCCAGTCCCTTGCCCAAAGCCAAGAATGATTACAGCTAAGCCGTTCCTGTGAGATTTTTGCATCCTCTCAGTTGCAGAAATCTTTCTGGACATTCTCCCTGTATTTACCTCTCAATTAAAAACCTTCTGTCAACCTCTCTGTTACTTCTTACCCTCTCCACTGCAGAGCCAGAGAATAGGTGGTCTGTTTCCTTGTTGCCTGCAGTGGCTTTTTATCAGTTTGAAGGTGGTTCTTGTGTGTCTCCTCCCTATAGCCCTTCTCCAAGTACTCTGGAATGGATGAGTCTGGTTATTCCAGATGGGTGCCACTCTCTGGACTCGCTCCAGCTGGTTCTTACCTTCCAGGAAGGGTGTTGTGCAATACAGGATACTGTGCTCTGGCAGAGACCTCCCTGATACAGCACAGAAGTACATAGTAGAACGTAACCTCTCCTAGCTGAAAGTTAAGCTGTTCTGCTCAGGACAGAAGAGACAAAAGGGCTACTTTTAATTTTTATTTTTTTAAAGAAGTTAGAAAAAAATATTTGAGACAGAAGGGAGACAATTTATTGTCATTTTTATTTAAGAAGGCTTCACATAAAATCTTTTTCCTCCAATAGACGTGGATTTATCCCTGATGGCATTGATCCACCTTCAGCAGCGTGGATGTATTGGCAAATGAGTGTCAGGCACCGTAATGTCTCTGTGTTGTTGGCAGGATATCTCCTTGAGCTGTTTCAGGGGGGAGTGCTCCTGTCCTTGACATGATCTAAGCCTTTCTTCTCCCTAAAGTACAAGGCTGGCTTAAACCTTGCTGAAGGCTGTGAAAGGAATTAGTTTTTGCTTGTACTCTAAGCGTGGGCTGTAACTGGTGTTGCTGTTGCGCAGTTCAGCTCTTCCCTGGCTGCAAACTACTTCTTCCCCCACAAATGTCTTGTAGTAGAAGACAAAAACATTCTTTATAGTGCTGTAATAAATGTGAGCAAAAGCAGTTATCTTACTACCACCCTGAAGTGCTGAGGAGTGAATTTCCATCAACTGAAACCCACTTAAATTGCATATATGTTCATTAAAGCTGCATGTAGGATCACACTGCTTTGCTCTCTCAGAATGGAGCCTTCTTTTTAACCCTGACGTACCACAAAACTTATCACACGCAAAGAAAACGCTATTTCTATGCAAACTTTTGCTTCCATTTGTTTTCCATTCCTTCTTGTTGTGAGTTTTGCCCCTGGTGTTTTATATATTTGCCTATTATATTAGTATCTGAGTAATTCCTTGGTTTACAATTGTCAGGCAGTGTTGGAAGTTAGGCCTTCCTGTGGGGCTAGGTGTTCCTCTACAGGATGACCATGAGCCAGCAATGTGCCCTTATGGCCAAGAAGGCCAATGGCATCCTGGGGCCAGCAGGTGGAGGGAGGTCATCCTCCAGAGTGTGGCCAGCAGATGGAGAGAGGTCATCCTCCCCCTCTGCTCTGCCCTAGGGAGGCCCCATCTGGAGCACTGGGTCCAGTTCTGGAATCCCCAGTTCAAGAAGGACAGGGAACTGCTGGAGAGGGTACAGCAGAGGGCTACAAAGATGATGAGGGGCCTGGAGCATCTCTCTTTTTTCAGTGGTGCCCAGTGACAGGACAAGAGGTAGCGGGCACAAACTTGA
>KZ505809.1:128351-159363 GCA_002844005.1 Limosa lapponica baueri
GGGTGGCAGAGCCCTGGAAGAGGCTGCCCAGGGAGGGTGTGGAGTCCCCTTCTCTGGAGATCTTCCAGCCCCACCTGGATGCCGTCCTGAGTGATGTGCTCTGGGCAGTCCTGCTTTGGCAGGGGAGTTGGACTAGATGATCTCTAGAGGTCCCTTCCAACTCTGACAATTCCATGATTCCGTGAAATGTATCTGCTTACATAAAGCCTAGCTTAAAGAGTGAATAGTTTTAGTACATCAGACCAGTCTTCTCATGCCCCACAAAATAAAAACAATATCTGGGATACTACTGGGACCAGCTGGTGTTTAATAGTTCCTGAATATGGAGCTACTACTCCAGAACTGGCAGCTGCCAGAGTTTTGAGATGTGGAATCAGACACATAATGAGAAGTCCTCTAGCAAAACTTGGCTTTTTTTGTTTGTTTGTAGCTTTTGTTGTTTGAGGGGGAGGATGGACAGACCATGACATGACAACACAGCTCCCCTCCTCCAAAAAAACCAATATAAAGTACTATTTTAGTCCTCTGAGACTCCTGGAATAAAGGATTTAGGAGGATGTAGTTGTATATTTTGATCACCCCCCATACGTTTTGCTGGGCTACTTCTAGCCTCAGCCACAAAGTCCGGAGTGGAGAGTGCAAAGCAGCGTATCAGATGGGGATGAAAAGACTGGCTCTAGAGAGATGGACAACAAGCAGGAGGGAAAGTTGAGAGTGAAGGGAGAAATAAAAGGACAAGGTGTGAGAGACAGCAAGTGGGGGCGGGAAGTGGAGTTAAAAATGGGCAAAACTGTCAGGGGCTAAAGGGTCTGTTGTACTGAAGAGGACTGAGAGGGAAAACCTCAGCCAGGTAGAAATCTTTATAATCGATATTGTTTTACCTTCCAGCTGTTCTCACCAGTAATTACATGATTGTAGGCGGACAGATGAAATAAAGATGCTGTGGCTTCTGCCAGTCCATCCTAAGCACCTCTCGGGAGTGGAGACTTAGAGTCTGCCCTAAGTGTGTGAGGAATGGGATGAGAACAATGAATAACTTGGTTTTGTCTCTGAAATTAGAATGAAACACTGGCCCAGAGATGACAGACTAGCATATATCATGCTATTCAGACCCACTGTTGTTTTTCACCTTTAATTGTATGATAAAGCAGCAGGATGCTCATGGAAGCATAAGAGCTCTGGCAAACTATGCAATCCTTGCTATGAAATAGCAGAACTGAGAGATGTTGTACATAAAAATCTAATGTTACGATACCTAGTTTCCTTTTTCTGACTTCTGAAAACTTTCTGGCAGTGGTAGGCTGCTTAGTGCAGGTGTACCAGCAGATCAGAGTACTCAGAGGATTAAATGTCTGTCCTTGATGCTTTTAGCAGGCAAGTGAGATTTGTGAGCTATCACTTGTCTGCACTGAGTTCCCTTTTGGGCAGCGTCAGGCTCCAGGACTGCCAATCTGTCACCTTTTGGGAGCTCTGCATTAACAAAAACAGGAACTCCTTTTTGAACACAAACGCATACTTAATAGAATAATCCTTAATTTCAGGGCCTCTTCTGAGACGGGATCTTTGTCTGAATTCCTTTGACAAAAGAAAATTGAGGGTTTGGTTTTTTTTGTTTTGCTGTGTTTTTGACTAGGGCTCCACTAATTAAGTAGCAATTTAGTTGCTTACACTTTGAAGTTTCATTCATTACCTGTCCTGTGTTAAGTCAACAAAAGGCTACATCTAAGGCAGTGGGTCTCAGGCCATCACTTTTTTGGCTGCCTAATTAAATGTAATTACTTTATTTTGTGCCAGGGTTCATACTTGTAACATTGCCTTGTAATAATTTAAATTGCATGTATGCTGCAGGGGGACTGTTTGACGCCAGAGAGGAGACGTTCCTGCTGTCCTTCCTTGCAATAGCATGCAACTCAAGAGCACAGAGACATCATTTTCCTACCTACTTATTAGCTGCCCTACAGGAGAATCACCAGTAAGGCACTCATTTTAAAGGGACAGGATGTATAACGGACCCTCTGTTGTGCCTAAAAATAACCCACGTTTGGGACATGCTGGGATTAGCCACAGAGGGAATCCTGGATGTTTAAAAGTGAGTGACCTTCCTGTGGCACATGAGCTTTGCATCCGTTCTCTTTTATTTTATAATTATGACAGATCAAAAGCATTACGCTGCCACTCATTATCTCTTTAGAGGGATTTGAAGAATTACTGTCCTCTTGACAAGCAAAATACTCCTGCTGCTTCTATTTGTTGAGATCAAGCAGTAAACACCCCTCAAACAGAAAAATCACCTGTATTTCATTTTTCCCCTCATGCATTAGGAAAACAGTTGTTGCAGAAAGAGTAAATGAGTAGCCCAGCGCAGTTAATGAGCTCTGGTAAAGCTCCCTGACCCATGGAGTAAGTACAAGCCAGTCTGAATTTTGAGTCAGACTTTAATGATTAATAATATGGTAAATCTAGACTCAATAGCACTAATAATAGGGGTCGCCTTTGGCTCTTTGTTGGCCACTGAAATGAGCGCATCTTGGTGGTGTGTCGGAGCCCTCCCTTTTTGTCAATGGTGCCAGCAGGTCTACAGTGAAGCAGTTAAAACTAATGTGAGATCTTAAGTCTCTCAAGCTGCATTCAAGTTTAAAGGGAGAGGGGGAGCCAAACAACTTCTGGCTTTCTAAGGGCTAGATAATTTGTGGAGTGTTTGTAGGAACATCACAAAGAATACAAATGGAAAAACAATTAATCAATTTAATGTAAAAGATGAATGGGACTGTTTCTTTCCAGAAGCAATGTCATATCAGAATTTGGGTACAAACAGGAAGCAGGAGTTCATTTATAGTGTGTTTTGTTCAATATAAAATGGCTTGGTGGGGGAAGACTACATTTTTATGGCAGTTTTTTGAGGGGCAGCAAGATAAAAATCAAGCATACGGGTGTTTGCTGTGGGGTTTTGGTTGGCTTGGGTTTGTTGTTTGTTTGGGGTTTTTTAACTACTGTTAAGAAAATGTGATTCCTGCCACATACTGCTTCAATTTAAACACCTTTAGAGATTCACGTGCTGGCTGTGCCTGAGCTAATTCTTTATCTTGCTGCATGCACTTGGCATCCAGCCCACTAATTTTATCCTGTCTGTGACAGAGCACATGTCACTTGCGGAAGATGGTGGGAGATACTGGGAAAATATTTGCTCTTTGATTATGGTAGTACTTCATCAGGATTTTAGTCTGTTTCTTAGCCTGCAGGAGTACAGGGAAGGGGGACTAGATGGTCACCTGATCCTCTTTCGTGTTTAGGACCCCATTATATATATGTTGTATCAAGAGTGTGTTTTATATGGGGGATGAAAATGTTCCTCTCCATAGAGCAGGCCAGACAGCAGGAAAAGCATTTCAGTTTTGCCCCAGTAGGTACATAAGCTAAACCATATAATTGACTTTGCTCTTTTAACTTATGTTTACACCCACTTATAGCCCTGTTTGCCATCTCATGATGGCATAAGCTTATTGCAACAGGGATCCTATCAGTCTGTGTTTGATTTTAGATGTAGGAATATCATTAACGATTTACTTCTTCCATTGAATATCAGTTTAAGTCAGGTCCATTTAGAACATTCACTTAGAATATTGCAAACACAGAGTCCTCAGGCTCAGACCACCTTAGCAGGCTCACATGGCCAAATTCATTTAAGGTAAACAAGATTATGGTAATAGAGGCAAAAAGTCTTTATGGACACCCACTGCGGAGCGTTAGAAGCATGCTTTGCATGTAATTAGTGGTTCCGTTGGAGATGAAGAAGCTTGAAACATACGGAAAGTGGTCCTGCTCAATTTCTGCCTCTTGTGAAGCCCTCTTCATGCTATACTGGCCAGGGAGATCAAACTGCATTAAAGCAGTAGTGGAGATGTATTTTCATAGCTAAGTTTGTATGGCCTCCTCAACCTGCAGGTCCATGGTTAGGTGCATCTGCCCCTATGCAGATTATGGGCTATGGAAATCCAGTGTCAGAAGTAGAGTTTGTAGTCTGCAGTGGGGTGCATTCCTGTAGAGCAGGCTGAGATGGTCGATCTTGCCTCCTCAGAGGGGCTGTCTTAGATGAGCAGGCAGGTGGCAGAGCTATTTAAAGCCAAAGAAAGGAGGAAAAACTGAGAGCTCCTATAAAATGTACTCTGTTCTGTGTTTTTGTCTCCAACTATGGGAGACCTGTACTAAGAGAGACTGAGGTGGTCCCCATCTTACCTCCATGTTTCTTGCCTCTTCCTCTGCCAAGAGTCAGGGCAGCCAAGTCTGGCCATGTCCTGCTGGGGAATTACAATGGAGAAGAATTTGTACGTTGTACAGTAGAAGCTAAAGAGAAAGAAATCACTCATGTGAGAATCATGAGCCGGTCTGCAAAAGAATCAAGTATCAGTAAGCAACTGTGCAGCATATTAAAAAAAACCCAACAAACCAAACATGGAAGTATTTGCTGGCTTAATACTTTACTATCGCTTAGGTTAGCGCTCACGTTCCAATTTGCTTCCTACCAGATGGTTTCGAGTACAGTTTCCTCTTGTTGTAGTGCTCTCAGTGGGCTCTTGCAGGATGACTGGGAGAGTTTCTTTTCCAAACTGAAGGGTCTCAGTCTACACTGTCCTTCCTTGTCCCGGAGCTGTTCTGTACTTTTTATAAACTGCTCTGACTTACATCCCCAGCCTTTCTTGAGATAAGGGGACCAGAGTATTCAGGTTGTGGGTAAACCGTGGATTTGGCAGCATAATAATATTTTTTCTTTCATTTGCTGTTTCCTTCCTCAGAGTTCCTGATGTTTGGATTGCTTTTTGACCTCTAACAAACACTGAGATGATGTTTTTGTGAACCTCTTGACTATAACATCAAGATTTGGTAATGGTCAGCTCAGCTCTCACTGTTTCTGTGTATGCAGTTAGGGTTTTTTTCCACTTATGCGTCATTTTTCAAGTATCAATGTTGAACTTGATCTGACATTTTATTGCCCAGCTTTTCAGTCCCATGTGGTCCTTCAACGATTCTTATCAGCCCTTATTATCTTAAATTGCTGAGTGTCATTAGCAGGCTTTCTCATCTCTTTGCAGATCATTTTGTTAGTACGATGAATAGGGTTAACAATTCAAGTACAGCTAGGGCAAGTCAGTTTGCACATAAACTATTTGTGAGTTGGTGCTTACAGTGGGTGTAAGTACTGTTTGGCTCCCTTAACACTACTTGCATTATTACCCACCACTACATTTGAAAGACTTATTTGGACCCAGCGTGAAACTTGTGAGACCGTAAGAAATCTCTCACAGCTGTGATGCTGTTGCTCCCAAACAGATTCCAATGGATTTGGGAGAAGCAGTCACATCGTCTCCCTCTGACCGATTTGGGGGCTGTGTACAGACAAGATGTGAAGCCAACATCCAGATCTTTGTTTGCCAGGAGCAGATGAGGCTCAACTTGAACATCAAAAATACCAAAACAAAATACTTCCAGCCCCTGTGTCCTGTTATCAACAGATGGTATTGATAGGCTGTTCCACAGTAAAACAACAAAGGTCTAACCAGGATCTTTAACAAATTGCCAGCGGGGAGGAGGGGAAGGAGGATAAAGGAAGAAGAAAGATGGTACCTTTAAATAGAAAGGAAGGAAAGGGAAAAGATAATACTTACACTTTTGTAATTGCCCAAGTCCTGGGGCCAGCAAGATCCATCCTATTGGAAACCTGCAAATGGCAGCAGAGTAGGAGAGTAAGGAGAGGAATGGAATTGCTCACAAAATTTTGAAGTCTTTCCAATATTAGAAACCTTAAATGCTATCGTGGCACTACCAAACCACTCAGCAGCAAGGATAATTTAGGTTAATTCACTTTTCTTGTACGTGCAGCAAATATCCCCAGATCTGTTGTTGTCACACTCCGTTTCAAAGGGGGAACTACATTTTTTTACAAAGTGGTCATTTAAAAGTGGCTTTGTCTTTCTGCCAACTCCAAAGACATGACATAAGGGCACCTAGTCTTGAGAACAGGGAAAGCAGCGCTACAGGGAACTGCGGACTGGAAAGCCTGACATAAGAACTGGGCAAATAAGGAAGGATTGTGCTCTAGACCAGACTTAGCTGATGCTTTGATAAACACCACATATCTGGGAGGAGCCGGTGGGGTGTTCTTTGAGGGAACCCTATTGCTATGTGTGTCCTGACCCCTAGTTAATTCAGATTTTTAAGAAGTGTTTGGCAATTAAAGGCACTGTGGCATAAGAGGGAAGGTATTCATATGGTAAGTAAGTAGTTAAAAGACAGGAAAAAGTGAGCAGGAGTAAGTACCCAGTCTTCGGAAAGGAGAGAGATCACCAGCAGGTTGTGCAAGGATTTGTTCATGTTCAATATACTGAGAAATGAGTGGGAGAACCATATGGTGATGAAGTTTGTTGATGATACCAAGCTTTTCAGGGAAATGGGGTTGAGGATCAGCTGCGATGGGCTGCAAACAGACATTGAGACAAGACATAAAAAGCAGCAAAAGCACCAGAGGGTGGGGGAAATGCTCTCCTCTTTACACTTGGAGCTATAAGCTGATTCTTTCCACCTCGGTTATAACTAATAGTGCCATAAAAACACTGGCTGAATGCAATAGCAGTCAAAGGAAGAAATCAAATGTCAGGATTGGGGTTGATTTTAGCACTATGAATCTGCTTTAGGTCGGTGTAGAGCAGTCTGTGTGGTTCTGATCCCCTCCATTCCCAAAAGGATGTGGGCAACTGGAAAAAGCCCAGAGAAGGTTGATGGGATGGTTGATGGGTCTAGCATGACTTCTGTATAAGCAATGACTAGATAGGAGGACTTGTCAGCCTGGAAGAACACTCAGGAGGATAGGATAGAATTATATGAAATAAGGAGTGGCACAAAGAAGATGACTGCAGACCAACTGTTCAATGCCAGTAGAAATACTTCTTTCCCTTTTCCCTTTGTAACTTGGTGTCCAAGTTCTGATCAAGATCTCCAAGTCTGGGCTTGGTCTGCTGATGCCTTTTGCCCATGAGTGATGGCACTGCAGAGTGGAATGGATCACAAGCAAAAAGCCAGTCAGTCTATAAGAGTTTTAAGGTTGTTGCATACTTTAAAAACCCATTAGCTGAAATACTGTCTGTACTTTTATGCAGCAGAATATAAATGTATCAGTCTCTGAACACTGGCAGAAGAAAGTACTTAATATTGAATTTTCTTGCCTTTAAATTTGAATTATAACGATATACTCTTGTGGCTTTGCTTTTTACAATACAGCTCTATAAATACTGCACAAACACTTTAAGATACTTTCCTTATGATTGTAATGTCTGTCTTGGCAAATGGTGTGCATTATGAAGATATACTGTAGCTGTATTGAAGGTACATGTTACACCAAAAAAATCCTCATTAAAAACAGATGATATATTAATTATAAATGTATGTTCTTTTTGAAAACTGAAATTGCTCTTAAAGCACCTATCAAAAAAGTTCAAGTAGCAAACCTTTTTGTCGCTTATGTGTTTCATCCTCCTTATCTATAGGGAAAAAAACCCATCCAAACAGTATGGGGTTTCAGCTGTAATGCTGTTGCTGTTTTCTTGAAGCTTTGGCTTAACTAGATGTTGCAAATCAAATGTTGGTGTGCTGCGTAAGGAACTCTGCGTTCTCTCTCCCTATATAGCTTTTCCATCTCAAATTTACTAATGCACGTCAGAATAGCTTCTTCAGAGGGGGTTGTGTGTGTGGATAAGAGCAAGGTGGTGCATGGAGGTCTGAGGAGAAATTCTGAAGAGTAGATTTATTCTAACTACGCAGTCTGGAGATTGTGCTAATTGGGGAGGTTATAAAGAACCTTTTTTCAGGTATAAGGTAACACCAGTAAACAATGGTTAGCAGAACTGCTGAAAAATACTGTGTCCATTTAAGCTGCAAGAGAATCCTTTGAAATGCCATAAATATATAATAAGAGTTGCTGTAAAAGTGGGGTGAGAACATGCCAGATTTCCTCTTAGGCAAACACTTCGCTCCCAGTCAGACAGAGTGGATGTTCAGGATCTGAAATAAAAACGGTGCCTTCATAAGGCACCATCAGTACCTGACTCACTCTGTCTCTGACTCAGTCATGCCTCGCGCGTCTTCAGTCATGTGGGTTCTCCCTATTCAAACCCCTTCCTTTATCTGTCCTGCTCTGGATCCATTATTTTTGCTGTGATGAACTGTAATCATCGGACTCTTGGTGTCTCTTCCTTCAATTGCAGTTTATTGTGTCATCCTACAACATCGTAAATGCTGCCGTTTTTTCTCTTGCTGTCTCTTGGGCTGTCTTACCGCTGTGCCTCAGACGCTTCCACCTGGAATGTTACTGCCCAAATTCTTCTTTCACCCCTGGTTTTTGGTGCAATTGTTTTTAGCCTTTGAGGTTTTTGCACTTTGAGTGGTCTGTGACACAAGGCCCGATTTATGCACTCCCAGTCCCTCTTTCCCGATGTGTTTCAGGTTCTACTCCAGACTCCTTCAGTCCATAGTGCCATCCAGGACCACTTGTCACCCCCTTAACTTCTTGATAGGCTATTAAAAAAAAAAAGGTAGGTCGTTTTGTCAGTTTGCTTAGAACATTTCCCCTGAATTTATCTTTCAAGCTATGTTTAGTTTTTTTCATGGATGACGAAAGCTGTGCTGATGACTGAAAGCCTGGCCTGTTCCCTAGGTAAGCTCTGACCAAGGTTTATTGCAGCATGATGCAAACCTTTATAAGATACTCCATTTTATAAACAGTAGAAAGGAGAGAGAAGACTACTGTATGCTGAGCCAGAACAGAAGGAAGGCCATTCAACTACTGATGACATGTTTTTGCTGTCATCTTCTTATTTCAGTTAACCTCTGGAAAATGAAGGTGCTTCAGCAGAGGCGTTTGTAGATACGTGCTCCATCGCTGTGTGAGTGTATGTATGGCCAATATTTCTGTTCTTACACTGGGGTAGATACTGCAGTTAATTAGCCACTGCTGTGCTTTGTTGCTTCGACAGCTGCTGGGGACAGTCAGCAATGGCACTGCTTTAGGCTGGGAGGGAAGTGAGGAAAGAGGTTGTGCCAGTAAGTGCCTTGCCTCCTGTTTGTAGCTTGGCCCGTTGCATCTTGCCAGACACACAGACTCCTCCAAGTGCTTTCACAATCATCTCTTGTCTCTTCAATGACTACTTCCTCCTCCCCCTGCCTCTCTCTTCCGTTTGACCTTCTGGTAATTCCTCCGGCGCTAGTTCAGAACCACGCAGTAGGCTCTACTACCCCCTCCAATTAAAGAAACAAGTATGTAGCACATTAGAAGTTACCTAACAAGCCTCTCTCAAACGAGAGCCCACAGTCTCATTGATCTTGCTTGACCCACTTTGAATCCCAGATTTTTAAGTGTCTGTCACAGCAATTGCAGGTTTTGGGGACTTTGTTGTTGTTTTGCTTTTTTACTTTGTGCTGTCAGCCAGGAGTACGAGGCAGATTTAGGCAGAGACTGATTTCCCAGGTTCACATATTACACTCGGGGTTTATTTTTAATTCATAAAGACCACTTGATGTAATGATCAGCAATCAAAGAATGTGCAATTATCACTCTTGCAAATTTTCCTGTGCCTCAGTAATTAAACCAACAAATTAGTTAAAGGCTCCAATGCGGAAGAAGATTGGTAGACTGTGGTCAAGACACACATTTATGGATTTTCCCTTAAGCTGCTTTTCTTGAGGAAGCTTTGATAAAGACCATATGATATCAATTATCATTAACTCTGTGTGGTTTCTCTACATTTGGAGCTCTCAGACGCTAGTAGACAGGAGCCCTGTGTTAAGTCTTTAATGTATAACTGGTATTTATGCTGCATAGCCTATTCTCATTTTGATTTGTCAGCTGACATTTGAAAGGGAAGATTTGAGACAATTTATATGTGCAGACTGTGGCCTGTTGTGCTGAGTGACACTTCCTCCTCTGATCTGATTTGACAGAGAGCTATTCTAACAGCAGCAACAACATATTTTAAATGCCAGATTCAAAACCAAACGTTTTAATTATACCTCGTGTTCAGTTACTGCCTCAAAATCGAAGGACACGTTTTGTTGAGGTGTCACTGCCTGAGCCTGACAACAAAGTCAGCGTGATTTAATAAACTGATTTAAGTCTTCTCTTCAGAGAGTGCACACTCGTACAAACTCCCTCAACATCAAAGTCTCTCTTGTCTTGAGCTCTGTTCTACAGTCCGTCAGTGTGAGCCTTCCTTCACAGGCAGCAGAAGGAATTCAGCAAACATGTAGTTGTGATTCATTCTTAAGATCTTCAAATATGTGCATGAGTCACTGATAAGTACATGTAAGTTGTGCTGACCAGATTGAGAGTGCAGCAACCGGCACTTGAAATTACAGGATGTAGCTGGGAGCAGATGAGGGAGCCTGAAAACTCTTATAATTGAGGAAGTACATATGAAAATCCACAGCAGCCTCAAGAGTTCATTTCAATGGGGGTCGGGGGGATAGTTCTACATAATTCATTTTACTAGAATTTACAGACAAATTTAGGCCTGATAGTTCACAACTCTTTGCTTTTTTTTCACTTTGAGATTCTCAACGATTTGGGGAGGAAAAAAACCCCAACAACCCCGAACCTGAAACGCCTTTATTCTGTAACTTTGTGGAGGTTGAAAGGCTGTGTGTGACGGGCGATGTTGGCTCGTGTTAGCTCAGCTTTACGTCCGTGTCTGATTGGAATGCTGTGAGCTGGGGGCAGTGAGGGTACTGTAGCATGTATGTGGATAACCAGGAGGCAGAAACATCTTAGGAAATTATATTTTCGTTATATTTTGGGGTTTGTTAGCAACAGGTAGAGCTAGATCATAAAAGCTGAGGGAACCTTGAAAATTTTCTCTTGCCCTCTTGTTTATGTGGCAAAGCCCGTGGGTTGCTGCTCTACTTCCTATGTAAGAACACCATGATTTCAGGGACTAGGAAGGGGGGACTGTTTGGACACACCAAATGCTGTCAGCCAATGTTCTTCAACCCAGAGAGTGAAACAGCGTGCAGCATTTTATACCCTTGTTGGCAGAGAAATCAACTTTTGACTTCCAAGAGAAATTTGGAGACTTCAAAAGACACTTCTGTAGATTACCTTAGTCAACTTGACTGATGACTACATGGGGTTCTGCTATTTGTCTTTCTGACTTAGCACATCGTTTTGAGATACTCTGATGCTGCTGTGCCTTGTGTCATGTTTTAATTAGAGCTTTTCTTCTGTTCATCTGAAGCTTGCATGGCTTTTGTTAAAGCTACAGCAGTCAGTATGAAGTAGTACAGGTGGTGTTTTCAAATGTCATAACATAAAACTTGTATATGTTTTGCAGCTACTAAATATGCAACAAACCAGCCTGTTAAGCAGCCAAATTCCTGCTTGATGTCAGCGCGCAGCAGGGCTCCACCTGCACAGCAGGCCTGGACTTGGCCTTGTGATTTTTCACGCTGATTCATTGGCAGGTTATTTGGCTAGGATGTTGCTGCAATCATGGGGTAATTGGGAAAATCTTATGCTGTTCAATCGCCTTTAACCACCTACTCTTGTAACTGCATATGAGCAAACATCTTCAAGGAGAACATGCCAGGGAGCCAGTTTCCCATGGCTCTCAAGAAGAATTAAGTGGGTTCCGGTTTTTCTCAGAAAGTATCAGAACTTTTGGGTTATTGAATGCTACAATCAAAAATATCTGTTCAACAGCGCTTTAAAATACCATCGCCTTTTTGCTAGACATCATCATAGCAGCGCTGCCCTAGTGTTTCCTGGTTTTCAACATTTTCAGTCTTTCTTGTCCCCAGCCATCCCTTATGATATTTCAGACACCTCAATGTTCAGCTTGGGTGTCTGCGTTTTAACTAAAGATGTCTAATAGTTCTTGCTTAGTTGATTAGAAATGCTTATCCTGTACTCCTAATTTCTGTGATTTTTCTCAGCCAAAGCTAGTGGGAATATAGCCAGGCACAGATTTACCTTTTCTTCACAATTTTTCCACAACAGGTTACACACTTCATTACACAGAAATGTGAGAATGAGAATCCCCTATTTCTCCTGTGAAACTCTAATATTTGCAGCGTCCTTTGACCCAGGCAAGATAGAAGCTCGTGACAGACAGCATAAGCTTCACAGATTACAAGTTTCTGTAGTGCCCCCTGATGTTATTGAACAACAAAGCCTAGGTTTCTTACTTGAATTATTGCTCATTTCAACCTTCAGGCTGTCTGCATTAAATTCAACATCCTTGCACATAAAGAGCTGGTTTCATGCAAGCTTTCATCCCTCCGAGAGGGTGGCATTCCAGAATGATGCTAGATTCAGGATGGGACTGAGCTGAGTCATTGATCCCAGGGTGTCTTCAGGAGAAGGACTCTTCACACCCAGAGCTCATTCCTAGAAGAAGTTAGAGCCCAAGCACGTTGCTGTCTGATTAGATGATGAAGGCTTTTGGTAAAACCTCTCCCAGATAACGATGCTGTCAGATCAAAGAGTGAGTGCTGGTCTAGAAGAAATGGAGAGAGGCAGAGGAAGAACAAAGAGACTTTCACCAGCCACTTGAAAACTGCTCCATCTTCTAACAACTGTGATGGGCAGCTCAGACCAAAACCTAGACAGGAGAGATGAATATTTCCATTGGCAATCTGAGAACAAGAGAGTTTGGAATGCGTGCTCGTGTTAAACAGAGGGTGGCCCCTGGCTTAAACACAGTCCTTGCTTAACCAAACCTAGCTAAGAAAAGCTTGTGGTGCTCGAGACGTGCAATTTCTGAGCATGGTTAGTGTTGTAGGGAGAGCCACCAAAGAAACAAAAATTCAAATTCATCATGACAGGAGAAATGTTGTGTTTTGATGGATTAGTTCTGCTATTTTGCTATTTGCTATTGAATTAATGGAAATAAATAATTTCCCATCAAACCTTTTCATTAATTACCCCAGACTTCCCATTTTAATAGCAAATTAAGGCAGGAAAAAGTTTCTGCATGAGTCTCGCGCTGCTACTGAGATTATGTTTAGTGAAGCTAGGAAATACTTATATTTACTGAGGTACATCTTGACCATTCACTGAGCTTTTTGTAATTGCTGCATTTTATTAATCTTCCTCAGCAAAATATGCTAGAATTACATTCTCTTACCCTTTGTCTAGGCTTTTACCGTTTACACAGAGCCATCTCCAAACTAAATATTACGCATGCACTGTAAAACCTTCAAAGCAGTACTCTTAATCTGCTGGGCTGATGCAATGGAAGTTGAATAGGTTACTGAAATTCATAGTGATCCTGTCACCTCTGCTCCTTAAGCTAAAACCTACTGGGATATATCCTGCAATGCCTTTTTCTCAATTTTCAGGTTCTTAAGAAACAATACTTAAAAGGAAGTGGGTTAGCTTTAAAAATCCCATTAGTAAACTAGATTAGCATCCTGACAGTGTGTGGCCCTGAAGCAGACGCTTGGAAGCTAAAAATAAGGTGCTGTTTTAAAGACTCTTGTAGAGAAAGCATGCCCTCAAACTTACCTTAACTCGCGTGGCCCGTCTTTCACTGCCTCCCTGTGTGACCGTATCAGGAGATTAGGCAATTACGCTGGACGTTTCATTGCAGGTACAGCTCTGCCAGCCCTGCACAGCTTGCACGCTGGACACTACCAAAAAAAAATAAAAATTAAATGCACTTTTGTTTGTCTTTTCAAAATAAATTATTTTTAAAAACCCCCAAACCACTCTGAGGATTAATTAATTAATTGGTAATGTGATCACCATCTGAATAAGACCTAGGCAAAAAATCTCCAGTAGAGGGAGTGACCAAATTAAAAATCCCATCTAAACTGCTTCTGAATTGTACATTGCTCGTAAACAATTTTATTCCTCAAGTGTATGTGCCCTGGGAAGCAGGGAACTATCTTCACAGTTCACGCACTGTGGCTGCTGTCACCCGTGTTGACTGCCCTGCATTGCAGTGCTCAGTATGTCATAGACATGTGTGACACTAATCACACTGCCTTTCCATTCCAAAGAAATAGAAAAACTCCCAGCTTTGATCCTTAAAACCCTCACTGAGCTGAAGTCCAAATATGAGTCATATTTGCTTCTCCTTCTAGAAAAACATTCTGATTCATCAAAAGGATTAAAAGATTGGTTAGCTTTCAGGTAGCACCGGGTAACAAGATCTTTGAGGTGCCTGTGTATTTGCCTCATGATGAGGCTAATCTGTCCTCTCTCACATCCACAGTTATTAGCCTTCCACAGCGATCCAGGCATATGCACCTGAAAATTACTTTTCTTCAAAGGCGGCTCAGAGACCCTAGTCCTGACTGGGGTGATGAAGAAACATAAAACCCCCTTTCTCAGTGAACTTTGTAAATGCATGTTCTTTCCGTTGCATCTCAGTTTGATGTTGGGAGGTTTTTTGTATAAAGTCTTTTTACATAAAGCGTGAGTTCTCCGAACTCGGATCTTTATGTTGCAAGGCATCAGGAAGTGGAGATACAGTTTCAGAAGCCTCTCTACCGACAGTCGTGAGCAGTTCTGAGCAGTATCAAAACCTGTCCTGATAAAAAAAAAAGGTAGCATATATTCTTTTTAAAAATGGGATTGGAAAAGCAATGTTTGGGGGTGCTAGGGAAATGCTGCACTTGAGAAAAGGATTGGGGGCAGTGGGGGGTAGGAGAACCCCCACCTAGAAAAGTACTTCTAGCATTGAGTTTAAATATAGTTTTTGATGGACAACTAGTTTTTTAAATGATCCCTCACCTTTGTACTTTCTTGCAGCTTTCAAAAGTAATTTTTTCTTTTTGTACCCAAGCTGAACTCTGTGTAAAGTAGCAGTCCCATTTCAGGTGAATTTTTAAGTTCTATAAACTTCATAATTGTAGCACACAAACACTTTTTCCCAAAGACAAACAATATAATATCCTCTGGGGAAAACAAGAGGTCTCCAAGTTTAGAAAACAGGCTGGAGTGATCATTAGTGAAGCACAATTTCATGGCAGGAAGTCGGCTTGGATCCCGTCTATGTATCCCAGACATTTTATGGTCTGGATACAGAAAGCTCATATGGTGAATGTTGGGGTTTTTAACAGCCATATTTTGGGCCCATAAAATAACCAACTACAACAGTTAATTTTCACCCACACACCCAAATTGCTAGTTGGTATCACAATTTCAGTCCCCTGACACCCCTTACACAAACATACACTATTCACCACCAAAAAAGTAAAACCAGGAGGGTAGTCTTTGGGGATTGCAATGGAGGTTAAAAAAAACACACACACACACACACCATACACACAAACCCGAGCAGCAGATGACTGATTATACCTTCCAGCAAGTCGCAGAAGGAAACAGTTTACTGAGCATGTTGCCTCGCAGCTCTTCCATCTCTCCATCACCTCCCTGTCCTTTTCCTTTCTTTTCTGCTCTGGTCTCTCTCATCCTCCTTTCAGAAGCTGTTGTAGCCCAGAGCAGAATCAGCAGCTTCCAAGAGTACGGGCAACTTTAAAGTTTGCTTTAACTCTTTCCCAAACGGCTCCCTGAGTTTTAGCAGGAAATACAACGGATAGGTTGCTACCGGGTTGTTTTCTATTGTGAGAAAATGTAAGTAGGTTGTCATCTGCTCATCCTAATGAGCACTTCCCTCTCCTTAAAATACTGCCACGCTGCAGAAGGGAGAAATGGTGATCCTCTATAGCTCATCAGAAACGGAGTGGCATGACCAAGCTGAGTTCTGAAACACATTAAAGCTTGTTGGTCATTCTGTTCAGTAAAAATAAAAAAAGGGAGTGAACACCTATTAAGATGGAGATTTTTTTTTTCTTAAGGTATCATCTAAAGGATTTTGTTCTCAAGTGCCGCTAGAAGTTAGTTAGAAGTCAGCCCCAAGTCCCAGAGGTGGTTTTGAAAAGCTTGTTTAACGTAAGTTTATTTTCAGCAGAGACATGTTAATGTGTAAATAGGTATCTTGAACTAGGATCCACTTGTTAGGAAAGGTGTGGGTGATTAGAGATGCCTGGGGGGTGTCATCTTTTTAGGAGAGGTATTATTTCATTAGTTGTGTTCAACTACTCAGTAACTTCAACTGGGTTAAAATTAAAATGGAAGATTTCTGCGTAAGTCTGAGATGTATGAAATCACGGGCAGGATGCTGGCTCAGCAGGTTCTGAAACAAGGAAAATGGGCAATAGACTCGAAAGCTGCAGATTTATAGGCCAGTTCTGCATTTACAGAATGAATTAAGTCGATGAATTAAGGCCCTTTCTCTTACCTTTTTATGCCCTGAGCACTTTCTATGGGAAAATTCTATCAAGCATACAAAGAGTTCCAAAAACTCTAAGGTTCTGGAAAAACTAGCTGTAAAATACAGATTTAAAATGACCAAGCCACTCCAGCCAGACATGTCACCTTTCTGTCTGCCTCATCTAATCGATCTCGCCTAAAACAAGCTACACACTGTAAGATATGGCATCTCCTTTGACTGTGTGTTCACATTGGTCATCTTCTTCCACCCAGCTGAGCCAGAGGGGAGCTCAGGGTACAGCTTGTAAACACAATTCCTGTGGAGTC
Organism: Limosa lapponica baueri; assembly: GCA_002844005.1. Taxonomy (NCBI): domain Eukaryota; kingdom Metazoa; phylum Chordata; class Aves; order Charadriiformes; family Scolopacidae; genus Limosa; species Limosa lapponica. The sequence goes on from KZ505809.1 coordinate 144,937, forward strand.
TGCAGGGGAGAGGTGGTGTTTCCCCTGAAGCCACATCCCAGGAACTTCTCTCCTTAAATTTCTTCTGTAGCATCATTTCAGAGTTCCTCATAAAAAAGAAGGTGGTGTGAGAAAAGCTATAATTCTCTTGACCTTTCCCCACCAGAAGATGCTTTATCCTATTGAGGCACTCAAATCCGTTTCCTGGGTGGAAACTTGCCCACCCTGCACACTTCAGTGTTCAGAGCGGGTCTCTCCCCACACCTTACCCTGTGATCCCACGGCATCCTTCAGTTGGGCTCACCAGCTTTACCTCACACGCTAGTTCTTTGCAAGACTTTGGCCTAATTTCCAGTTGCCAAGTGTCTTCACTTGCTTGGTTTGTATCTGGCTGCGGTCTTCCAGCCGCACTCAGTGTCTCCAACAAGTGTCCGGACTACACCCTAACAGCATCTTTCTCTGTTTACCTGAACGTGGGATGAACTGCAGTAGCTCTCAACGGTGTCCTGGCCTAGAGGCTCTTTTACTAAAAAACATGTATTACAGATCCTATTGCTGCTGGTGAGGCAGGGACAGGAGGGGATTTGCAGCTCCCTTAGCATCAGCTCTTTGATTTATTTTTTATCTTTTCAAACACAGGTAGTCTGGCCAGCAAAAGCTGCTGCTTGAGAACATTTGAGAAGCGCCATCTGGGATCAGTGGGCCTTGTGAGACTGGCTCAGCAGAGAACTTTCACCGGTACTGTTTTAAAGATCTTTACTAGGGTTTGTGCTATTCACGCTAATTCTGGTGAAGTCCCGTGTAACACGTCAAAGATAAAACATGTAGGTTTTCCAGACTGCAACATTTTTCTGGTGGTTTTAAGGGAAGGGTTACAGCCAACCTGAGTTCAAACAGAATGTTGTGTAGCATGTCCTCGTCTTGAAACATGACAACTTTGTGGGGTACAATGAACGTGTGACGTTACAGATGCGTGGAAATTCAGACTGTAAATCCACTATTCTAGCACGTTGGGGAGAGTAGTGAAAAAATAGCTATACACCACACATCAAGATTATGGCATACACTTACTTATTATTTATCAACAGTCTTGCTGCTATTCCTTTGGGGCCTGAAATCCATGTCTAAAAGATAGTAGAGCTGAAATATTGTTGTAGGACATGCAGACCCCCTTTCTTTTTAAGTGTGATAGATAGATATAGCAAATTTCAGCTTTAAATATGTAACAATAGCAACACCACTCTTCAACTAACTGTTTTTACACCATTGTGGAAAACGGAGAACTTCTGCCATTTATCACTCAGCTTGAACCAATACTTTTACATTTTGGAGTCTTGGTTTGGGGCAAACTTTTTCTGGCTTTAATTTTCAAAGATTTTATTTTATTTCTGATCAAAGTGATACAAAATGAGCCACAATAAACTTAGCCAATATAATACCGCTAGAACTAGTTTCCAGATAGCTCATTTTCATTTTCTGTAAATCAAATTACAATAGTTAGGCTTTATTGTGTGGTTTGCATGATTGCAAAAGAATTTAAAAGCAAACTTCACCACTCAGCAAATTAATGGAAATCCAATGACAAACTTACTGAGCTAAAAGCAGCTAGAGGATGTTGAACATTGGAGGCTGCAGTCTAACAGAGCACAGCTGGCAGCCTTAGCTTAATGATTCATCTTAATAATTACATGGAAAATTAAAAGATTTAATCCTCCTATAAGAGGCACCTTCCCAGTATTTGATGTTCTCTTCTAAGAGCATTAATGCAACAGGGTGAAACCTGAACCACAGTGGAGAACCACGGAAATACCCGCTCAGGTCAGGGAGTACCACCATGCATTAAGAAAAGCTTTGGAGTTGCTAATATTGGTTGGAGTTGTTTGTTTTAAGAATTATTCCTCCAACGTGTAAAGTGGAGTACTAATCTAAACTTGAAGGGCCATAGTCTGCCATCGGCTCCAGCATCGTAAGCTCTCTGTGAGTTCTCTGATGTGCTGGAGTAGTGTCAAGTGGCAGAAGCAGAACGCATACTTGCATCAGCACAACTGTAAAGAATTTAGGTTAAATGTCTGGCTACTGCTTCTGTTCTGATGTCCACAAAATGGTATATAGAAATGGCTGCCTGCAAATTCGGTGTTCCCAAGTGGAAAAAGAGACATGCTTTTCCTTAGACAATATTTTGGATTATCTTGCTTACCATTTCCAAAATTCCCAACTAAAACCGTGCTAAAAATTGATATTTGGATCAAATAACAACATCTTTCAACCTCGCAGTGGTTTTAAAAGGCAATCCTATGTGTAATTCACAAAGTAAATTGGACATAGCCTCAGATATGAATATTAATTAGTTTTACTTCTCATATATGGGTAGTGTCATGATACTCTGCATATGTATTCAGATCATGAGGTTGGTTCCCGCTGAAGGACTGTTCTCAACTATTTTAAGCAACCATATTTTACACTTTCATAGGCTGGGTTTGTAGCATAAAAAGAATGCAACTTCTGCTTTTAAAACAAATCATTACATGTTTGCTGCTATTTTTCCTGGAGCCCTTTGCACACCTTTTTCTACCAAAACAGGAACAATCTATTCTCTCATAGAATCATAGAATGGTTAGAGTTGGAGGGGACCTTAAAGATCATCTTATTCCACCCCTCTGCCCTGGGCAGGGACACCTCCCACCAGACCAGGTTGCTCCAAGCCCCATCCAGCCTGGCCTTGAACCCCTCCAGGGATGGGGCAGCCACAGCTCCTCTGGGCAACCTGGGCCAGGGTCTCACCACCCTCACAGCAAAGAAGTTCTTCCTAAGATCTAATCTAAATCTCCCCTCTTTCAGTTTAAAACCATTACCCCTCGTCCTATTGCTCCACTCCCTGATCAAGAGTCCTTCCCCGTCTCTCCTGTACGCCCCTTTAGGGACTGGAAGGCTGCTATAAGGTCTCCCTGGAGCCTTCTCTTCTCCAGGCTGAACAACCCCAACTCTCTCAGCCTGTCTTCATTGCAGAGGTGCCCCAGTGCTCAGATTATCTTCATGGCCCTCCTCTGGATCCGTTTCAACAGGTCCGTGTTTTTCCTGTCCTGAGGACTCCAGAGCTGGACACAGTACTCCAGGTGGGGTCTCACCAGAGCAGAGGAGCAGAATCACCTCCCTCGACCTGCTGGCCACGCTTCTTTTGATGCAGCCCAGGATGCGGTGGGCAGAAAAAAAATCAGATTAACCCTGATGAGGGTGTAGCCTTTGCAACTGTTTTCATCCCAGAACTGTACGGCAGAGACAAGCTGTGGCAATGTGCTGGAACCGAGGGATGCATTTCCAAGCCCAGCAACTTGGAATGCACACTGGGGCTGCTGAGGCTCTCCCACATCAGAGAGCGGATCAGGCTGTCCTGGCCCAGGGGCTGGTTGCAAACGTGGAAGATGGGAGCGAGTCTACACGGGAGCGTGTTTGCAGGCAGCAAGCCAGTTGTGTGCAGCCCTGAGCTCGGGAAGCTGCGAAGCTCTGGAATGCCAAAAGCTGGGAGGGCAGCCCAGGGAAAGGCTGGTGCTGGTCACGTTTTGTTGAGGCCTTCAGTGCTGGGGACAGCCTGAGACAGAGGCTGGAGCAGGGGATTCAGGAGGGCTGTCTCAATGTAGCTGTTCCTGTGCTATGTTCAGTGCACGGCATTTAGCAGGTGTGAGCTTCCCGTGCTTCCTACACCCTGTTTGGGCAAGTTTCACTGACCCTGGGGAGCAACAACCAGCCCAGGTAAAAACCACTCACCCAGTGACATTTATTCCTCTGTAGTGCTTTAGAAGGCCAGGTCCAACTAGTGCCAGAATTGCAGGGCACATTGTAGGTACTGGTGTGGAGACCCCATTTTTTGGCATGTAAGTGGGAGAAGTCGTGATTCAGTGAGTTGAACCAGACAGCAGCCTTTTCCTTGCTGAGGGCAAGGGGACTCTGTAGCTCTCCTATCCTGTTGTTCCTAGTATCTACCACAGGGAGCAACCTCATCTGCAGTTGGGTCTTTTTTGAGTGTGTAAAGCTCTATCTAACGAAGTTTTAGCAAGTATCTTCTAAGCAGAATCACTGAATTAAGTAGTCTCTCCTACGTGCTTACTCCTCCCCTCTTCCTCACACCCTTTCTCCTACTGTTCTGTCCTGCAGCACATCCCTGCCCAGCTGTGCCCAAAAGCGTACCAGGAGACTCCCCTGAAAGCTACCCCATTTTCTTTTCTGGGCAATTATTCCAGCAGAGGGGTTCCCTAGGCTGGCAGCCCTCTGGGAAACTGCTCGCGGAGGGCTTTGCATGGGGCTGGGAATGAGAATATGCTTTAGCAGTTTTGCTGACAAGTATTTTAACCCGGTCTGAGCACCGTGACCCAGGCAACCTACGAGCATAGGGGTGCCTTCCCAGCATCTCCCCAGGTCTCTCGTGGGCAAGAGGAGGTCCGCGGAGCAGTGAGAAACCTATTTTGTTGAACTTTTCCCAGTATGTAGGCTGTGTCACTTCAGAACTTTCAGAACTAAAAAACACTAGAGGGAAAAAAACCCTCCCTTTTTATAGCCTACTGTCTCGTTGAAAGTGATTTATGAAATGAAGCTTCCTGCCCACCCAGTGCACAGAACAAATACAGACAGTGCTTTGAAATAACTATAGTACTATGCTATTTTCAGTAATATTTAGCTCAGACTTAGCCAAGAAAGCCCAGTAAGCTTAGCAGACAGACATAAAAAGAAATGCTCTTTCTGCATTTTTGTGTGCACATGCGTCTATTTTAGGTTTTACTCTTTCTCCAGTTGCAGAGCTGACTATCAATGCAGCAAAGCCCCAGCTCAGGAAAATGCTCTAAGCCCACTTCTCAGTACAAGTAACAGCTCTTGAGCGCACTCCTAATTAAGTACCTTAATAAACGTAAACACGTGCTTACATTGAGATACTTTTATTTACTGTAGTGAAACTTGTTGAATTCATTCACTTCAATAGCAGTAGAAAGTATCGTAGTCCATGTGCTTGCATAATTTGATTTTGTGTATGTGTGTTTAGGAAGTAGTTTTACCTTTTCTATGACTAAGAGGTTTTATGTTGTCACAAGATTATTACCTGTCACAGCTGGCATCAGGAGTGCAGTTGAGGAGGAAGCTCTAGCTGACATTGTCTTGGCTGTCACCCAAGACATTTTCTTTACACCCCTTTCTATATATTTTCTTTACATCCCTTTCTTCCCTATCTGCAAATTTTGAACTGTAACTTGTTTTCACAATTACACGTAGGAGAAAAGATAAAAGCAACCCTACCAAGTCATTTAGGTCTGTCAAGTCCATTTCTCCTGCCTTCAGCAGTGGGTGCCTAGGGAAGAATGTAAAATCAGGTTGAGCATACGGTTACAGTTCTCCAAAATACTCTTCCCTTTTCCCCAGTGATTTGAAAGTTGAAGGACTTGCTAAGCCAGCAGCATTATTTTTGCAGTAGGTGGACTTTTATTTGAAACAGTCTGAATGCATGCAGAGCTCAGGCATCCACTCTTGCAGCAAAGAGTTTCATAGTTTAATGGGACGTGGTAGGACAGAGCATCTCCCAGGCTTGTTTTGAACTTGCTGTCTCCTGGTTCTGTGTGACTGCCTAGCTTGTGTGGCATGAGACAGCAGATTACAGTTCCCCTTTCCTCTTCACCGTGCCACCCAAGCAGTCAGAGCAGCACTCTGTCATCTCCTGCCCTCCCAGGTATTTATTTTCCTTACTAAGAGTCCTCCTTCCTGCAGGAAACTCTCACTTGAGTAGTTGCGTTGGCATCAATGAAAATGCTTGCAGGAGTGAGTGCTGGCATTACTCAAGACCAAGAAAGCAGTGCTTCACTTAGGTATTGCGGGTACTGTCTGTAGCAAGCATTTCTGTCTGCATCTGGATATCTGGATCCTTAATGTAATCCACTGTTTGTCATAACTCTGTGGAAGTAGAGCTCCTGCCACTTGGGTTTCTACTCTGAGGTTTGTGGGATAGATAGGCATTTTAGTGTCAAACTGCTCCATCGTGATGGTGTCCTCTCACATAAACCTCTGTACAAATATGTACAGAAATATCTGTAAAGCTTACCAGCTTATCTCAGTTCACTGCCTGCCTGCCTCCATTTTCTAATTTTCCTGGTTCAAGTTGCTTTTGTTTTTCTGACCAAGCTCTGGGATCTATCTCACTGATGAAAGAGACATCAGTGGTACGAAACTGCCTAGAAATCTCATCATGTTCAAAACACAGTAAGAAAGGTCTCTCTTCTTGGTGTTCCCACGCTGTTAACACGTGGTTTTCTTATTGTGGTTTACTTTATAGATCAAAACCATGTGCTGTATTAGGAAATGCTGTGGAAGGTCCGTTTCTCATGCTAGTTTATCAGACGAGATCCTTTAGAACATACATTGAAAATACATCAAACAAAATTGTTATGATAGCTCACTATCTCATACTAAGGGAATGGTAGGGAAGCACCACCAGTGATAAGGACTTGGGCTTTGTGTCTGTGTTCCCATGTAAGCAGATAAACTCCCCTACCTGAATAGGTCTCCAAAGAAATCTTATAAAAAGATCTTTTAAAATGAGAAGTAACATGTCCTTTTAGTTTAATGATGTTGCATAGTCAGATTTTTAAAATGCTGAGACTCCACTAGATAGAAAAATAAGTAGTATTTAATTTATATCCTACCCATGACAGTACCTGTCACTGTTTATTCTTTCATGGTCAACTAAGGTAAACCTTTTGATGTGCTTTTTCCTCATTTAAAACCCATTTGGGATGATTATGTCTTACAGTCCTAAGACCTGAGATGGAGCGTGTCTTTTACTGCTCTGAGAAACAGGATAAACATTTCAGAGTCAGTAGCTCCGTGCTTTGCAGAAGAGATGGGCTATAATAGGATGCCTGCTCCTCAGCCCCATAACTACAAAGATTAGTTCCTTATCAAAGACTAGGACACCGATTCGCAGACTTTCCGATGCATTACTCGTTGAGACGCATTGCTCCTTTTATATAGCCTCCTTTTCTTTTTTCTCCTAATTCAGGAGAGACTCCGACCCAGCACTTTCTGTCATGCATTAGTAACTCTGAAAACATGTTTACTTAAGTACAAAACCACATTAGCTCAGCATTATTGTATGCCTCCAACACACATAAATTACAATATATTGCAGGGTAGGAACTTTGATCAAGAAGAGCCCACACTGAATTAACTTGGAGGTGGGGAGGATGGTTGGAGCATTACATGTTCCTTGTCTCCTTTTCCTCTCATCCCTACGATTCTCACTGCCAGTCAGTCTTTTCTATTGCTCGCTACGTCTGCACTGCAGGCTACAAGAAAAGAAAGCAGTAACTATAATAGCTCTAGAAAAGTCATGCTATTTCATGGATCTGGTCTCCTTCTTTAGCATTCATTTCCATACACAGAATCTCAAGTGTCACTTGTAGAAAATCTTCCCTCATTCTCCCCAACAGCATTCTCTCTCACCCTAACAGCACTGGGCTTCTGGAGCAGAAAAGCAGTTTGGGGAAGGAAAAACACTATAAAGACAGACCCCTAAAAAATGTAACCTGTAGCCAAGATTTTGTCCCCATCTTGTGCTAAGATTCTTGCCCCATTAATACTGCAGGGATCTTGTACAGTGCTTGAGACAATTATCTAGCCTGGGTAGTGAGGAGGGTGCTGTTTGCATATGCTGTTGTTGGTAGAGAACATGGTGAAGGGTGACCTCAGTGCTCCAGACAGGGCTGCAGCATTCTGCCACCAGAGATGCCAAGTGCCCTTGCTGATCCAGCCCTCCCACTCACTGCAAAAGAGCCTCTGGATGGGAGATGAGCAGAGCTGAGAAACACAAATAGCATGTTTCTTCCTTACAGACCAAATACATTTGACCCAGTATGAAACATCTTGCAGGTTGACAAGTCTAGAAATCATGTCGTCCCCATCCAGTGTTCTGTCCCCTGTCCCCCATATGATAAAACAAAGAACAATTTATTTTCTGGTAGCTCTGCTCAACCCCTTTTGGAGGACTTTTTGACTATCATTACATGCTGCACTGAAAGAACCAGTATATGGCTCCTCTTGAGCTGATTCCATTGCCATTGATGCCAGCACCAGAAACTACGCAAGAAACAGCCCCGCTGCCTGGGTGAGATTTAAAGATTGAGGAGCCAATGTTGCTTCCATTGAAGGTAGAAGAAGCTTTGCCTCTGATACAAGTGGAAGCAGAAAACAGAGCTTACTTGTACTTGAAGTGTTAATTGATTTTGTTGATTGGGCAGCATGATACACTGTTAATCAGGTAAGTACAAGCACAGGTTCTTCCTCTGCCAAGTATTTGATTTTTTTACTTGGTATTTGTTTGTAAGCATAGAAATCTAAAGCCATGTGAAGTTTGAGAAACTTTACACTCAAAGTGACTTGCTCATCTATTTATATATACACAAGTGTACAGAACATTGCGTGATCGTTTGACTCTGATACTACCATGTTTTCTCTGTTATTCCTCACTTGTTTTTTGCAAGTTAGAACATCTTCCAAGCCCTAGGCTATATCTTGTGCGGTATGTTTACAATAAGAAATTGATACTGCTGTTGTATACAGCTCCTTCCTTTTAAAGAGTTTGGATCCTGTAAAGGAGTGAAGTGTTTTGTCCAGCAGTCCACTCTTGCTGCAAAAATCTTGAAAAAAAATATCTTTCCTTCTACTTAGTTTGGGGGTTTATTACAAAAAAGTCTATTACAAGAAGTATAAAGTTTAGCAATGTGTGAAAGCAGAGAGGAAGAGTACTGAGAATTTTTTGTGCTTATATTCATCAGACATCACCGCCCTTTCCTTCCTATGGCTGCTCTACAAATTATTGTGAAAATTAAGTTATTTTACACAATAAAGATAGCACAATCTTTCAGAGAAGTTATCACTGGGGAGCGATACCCTAGATGTCACCTAGATTAAAGGTGGTGTCTCTCTAGCTCCAGAAATCTTATTTAGAAGTGGACCCAAAGATAATGAAAGGAGGTTGGATTCATTGCAGCTTCACAGAGGTTCAGGGCAACGTACCAGTGACAAAATGAGCTGTAGCTACTTGAGCAGTTCTACAGAGTACCACATACAGTCCACAGGTGAATGGAGTTAAAACCAGTTGGCGGCCAGTCATGAGTGGTATCCCTCAGAGCTCAGTACTGGGGCTGGTTCTCTTTAACATCTTTATCAATGATCTGGATGAGGGGATTGAGTGCACCCTCAGTGAGTTCACAGGCAACACCAAGTTGGGTGGGAGTTGAGGGTAGAAAGGCTTTGCAGAGGGATCTGGACAGGCTAGATTGTTGGGTCGAAGTTCACCAAGGGCAAGTGCCGGGTCCTGCCCTTGGGTCCCACCAAGCCCCTGCAGCGCTCCAGGCTTGGGGCAGAGTGGCTGGAGCTGCCTGGCAGAAAAGGACCTGGGGGTGTTGGTCGCCTGTCGGCTGAACAGGAGCCAGCAGTGTGCCCAGGTGGCCAAGAAGGCCAACAGCATCCTGGCCTGGATCAGGAACAGCGTGGTGAGGAGGACTCGGGAGGTGATTGTCTCCCTGTGCTGGGCAACGAGTGAGGCCCCACCTCGAGGGCTGGGTCCACTTTTGGGCCCCTTCCCACAAAAAAGACATTGAGGGGCTGGAGCAGGTCCAGAGAAGGGCAACGGAGCTGGTGAGGGGTCTGGAGACCAAGTCTGATGAGGAGAGGCTGAGGGAGCTGGGGGTGTTCAGCCTGGAGAAAAGGAGGCTGAGGGGAGACCTTCTCGCTCTCTCCAACTCCCTGAAAGGAGGGGGTAGCCAGGGGGGGTCGGTCTCTTCTCCCAAGGAACAGGCGATGGGACAAGAGGAAATGGCCTCAAGTTGCCCCAGGGGAGGTTCAGATTGGATAGTAGGAAAAATGTTGACACGGAAAGGGTTCTGAAGCCTTGGAATGGGCTGCCCAGGGAAGGGGTTGAGGCACCATCCCTGGAGGGATTTCAAAGACGGGTTGACATAGTGCTTAGAGACATGGGTTAGTGATGGTTTTTATCAGAGTGAGGTTGATGGTTGGACTAGATGATCTGAAAGGTCCCTTCCAACCTGGACAATTCTATGATTCTGTGACCTTTGGCAGCACATCAACCCATGTGCTACTCCAAACCATATCATCTGTCCAAGCTGTGTAGTGGTGGCTGGTTTGTATTGCTTGCCTAGTGTTAAAAGGCTTTTTCAAAATATGTTCTAGTATTAATTAGCTGGGGGGGGGGGTGGCATCAGCAGGGAGGGAAGACATGGCTTTTGCACCTGTAACGTAACGTAAATACCTTAACAGTTGTATGGTGAAGGGTCAGACCAATTGCCAAAAATGGCGAGTGAAGGTTTACGTGGTGCTATCCCTGTATGCATCGCTCCACTGAACATGCCTCACACAAGAAAAGAGATGGAAATCTGACTCAATTGAAGCCCAAGGAGTTTTCCTATTAAGGAAAATGTTTATGTATATGCAAATTAACATTAAAGAAACATATAGATACCATAACATCTGTGAAGAACTGCTGAGACATGTTCAGGTATTTCCTGTGCTGCACATTTCTGTGTTCCTCAAGGCTGTCCTAAGAATTGATAATTATAGCTCATCAGCTAATTCACAGCAGCTATAGCAATTATAGGTATTATAGCTGCCATTAATTTTTATTGTTGAACATAATGAAGTAGCTGATAAGGGCCTTAAATGTTGGTTTAATATTGAAGTGCTATGCCACATTATGGTTGTCATGTTATGCAAATAATATGCACATATTATGAATAAGCAAAGAGGAACTAGATGATTTAAGAAGGAAGCCTTTCTCCAGAACTCAGGTAATTTACACCACCATGATTGTTTAGGAGTGTTAACACCCTAGCTTTTCTCAGAACAGAAAAACAAAAATTGATTTAAGGTCACATCCCAGGGAACAAACTGGCCATGAGAGCACTTATTTTTAGAGGAAAAATTCGAGCCAGTGCTGCTCATGGACACTCATACAGGCACCCTGCTCTAATGCATTTGAAATTAATTCTTGGTACAGTGATACAGCTCTCGTAATAGCAAATTTGGGTTTATATGGTTTAATTAGTGTCTACACAAGCTACCTAGCAGTATAGTTATAAGCAATACCTTATATTTCACTATATGCAGATGGCCTTTGTTCAGTTCCATTGAGCTGTCTTGTGCTTTTGCAGGTACAATATGTAGATTTAAATGATCTGACGTGGTTCACTCCCAGCAATTCATCACCAGTACAGCAGGGTCCCCAAGTCAAAGTTCAGGTATCACGCTTGTCATGCATAAACTTACCGGAAAGAGTTTGCCAAGCACAAATAAAACAGTGTCTGCTGTCAACTGCTGTCAGAAATTACTACTAATCCAGACAGGGCTTTGCTTTGACCTGACGAGGTGCAGGAGTAGCTGTACATTATGCTTTGCTGATTTTCTCATTATAACTGAAGGACCCTTTAGGAGTGCCATTTGAGATGTAAGAAAATGCTGTGCTCACATCAGCAGCCCATCAGGGGGCTGTCGCTGGAAATCCGCTTTGTGGCCAGCACATGGGCCTGGCCGCTTTTAAGGTCCATCCACAGTATCTGGGGAGAAGGACTTGATCACAAAATCATCTTTTTGAACCTGCTGATGCTGCATCCAGTGGCAACAAGTCCCAGGAGTTTGTTATCTGGCTGGCACTGCAAATTGGGATGTACTCTGGGATGTTTCTGGCTGTAGCTGCCAGTTCAGAGCTCAGCATTAGGTGAGTAGGATCTGGTTTGTTTTGTCCTTAAATACATTGCTTATGTAGATTGCTTATCTACCCTGACTGTCCTCTACCTCCTTCTTACCCTTTCAGTGTGGGGAGAGAGATCCTTACGGAGTTTCTCATGGTCAGCAAAGCAGATGGCTACCCAGAAGAGCTCAGTATCATCCACAAACCCGGAGATTTAACTGCTTATTTCCCTCCCCAGTCAGCAATAGGACTGGCTTTAGTCCACAGCTTCACGGAACCCACTCAGCCCTTCCCTCTGGCTGCCTGGCACAGTAGCAGTTTGCAGTGCCAGGTTACACACCCTGGCTAGGAGCTTTGCAGTCTCCCAGCTAAATCCCTTCAAGACTTTTGGGTGATGGCATTTAATCCTGGAGCTTAATCACATCTGTCTGGTGTAACACTCAAACTGACCTTGCTCCTCTGGCCAGTCTGCTGCAGAGCACACATGTAATGTCTCCAGTACTTTATGGAGGAGAAGGTGACACAGTTGCTATTTTCTCTGCTACAGCCTCATTTTTCCCCAGTGGCCCTTTTACACCTTTGTTACTGAGTGGTCCTACTGATTCCCAGACTGCCTTTCTGCTTCTGAAAAATGCAAGACTCTCTGCCGTCAGCTTGATCACCCTTTCCAAGATGCTCTGCAAATTGTTTCATCCCTCCCCATGTTTTGCTAGCACCTGGCCTGCCCCACTTGGAGATCCCTGTTCTGATTCCCACTACTGAACGCTGAGCTTTCCCTTAACTTCCCTGCTAAACCATGCAGGCTCTTCTTGGACTGCGTTCCTTCAGTTGTGGCACAGGCTTTACCCTGAGCAGCCTCCAGTTTGCTTATAGGCCTCCTTGCACCCTTCAGACGCATGGCCACATGCTCTTCCACACAGCATGCCTCTACTCCTGGACACTCATCAGCCTGACAAGTTTTTCCAGTGGCTGTCTTCCCTCCACGAGGTCCAAGAGCCCGACTGCACCCAGGCTGTCATCTCACATCAGGTGAGTTCCCTCATCTTATCTGTCAGGCTCCTCGGCACTGGTAAGGTCTGCCTTCACCCCTTCCTTTAACACTGCATGTCCTACTCCTCTGGCACTGCAGGCAGCCCAATTTGTCATCCCTTTTTGTGGCTGTTGCGCTGCTTATACCTGTCCCAGACTTTCTGGGGGATGCTGAACATCAGAAACATCTTCCTTGACAGCCCAAACCAGGAGCTCCCCTAAGCCTGCCAGCTTTTCCCTGGCTTCTCCCCAAGATACTCCTCCACAGCCATCCCCAGTGCAAGCACCCAGTCCTGGGGGGCTTACAGTGCAGCCCATTCCTCATGCACGGAGTCCCCCTTGTCCCAAAGGCTTGCAGCCCTCCTCTCTGCCCCACTCCTCAACCAACCACCAAGCTCCCAGTCCTTGCTGCCCCTTGGGCCTCACAGCAGGGACAGACAGTGATTGAGGGGCAGTGCCAACCACAGGGCACTGGCAGCCAGCACTGAACCACCAGCGTATCCCTGCTCCCCACCACGCCATCAGTATCCACGTTCCCATCCACACAGCTCCCCCAAACCCAACCCAGCACTCTGTTGTGTCAGTACACTTGATTTGGCAGGTATTACCACCTGCTCGGTGGCTCTCCTGGGGCCAGCAACAGCCCTCCTGCATCACTATTGCTTCATCCTGACCCCAAAGGTCCCTTCAGTGCAGAAGGAGGATGCTGCTTTCAAGGGCAAAAACGTTGTCCCCTCCTCCTCACAAGCACAGCCGCCTCCTGACCCCAAGCTCCCCCTCCTTAACATATCAGGGGTCATGCAGAGCTGGGACTGCTGCACATCAGCCACCAAGACCACAGCAAGGGCGCCTGATGACCATCTGGTCTCCAGCTGCCCAAGCACCCTGGTCCAGGTGGAACAGCCCCATCCTCAGGACCCAGAGCACCTCATCCCCCAAGGCTCAGCTGGTAACCACACACACTGAGCTCTGTGCGAGAACCCAGGGCCTCCCACTCTGAACCAGTACCTCTGTTCTGAGCTCTCATTATATTTTAAAGGTTCCAATTAATTCATTTTCCCCTTTGAGAAGGGGGTAAAGGCATCAGTTGCCCTTCACTCTAGCCTCACTACGCTACCAACAAAACAAGATCTGGCTTTGCTGAAACAAACCCATGAGTAAGTGCATGGGAAGAAACCCGCTGACCTGAAGCACACATGCTTTCCTACAAGGTGCGTATGCTCACCAGAGCACCCCCTCAAGCCAAACTGATGCAAAGAGCTCCAGGTTAGGGAGATACCACCCTTTTCTTCTCTCCTGTTTTGGAGGCAGTCCCATCCCCTTGGCAGGATTAAGGCATCACATAACACAGCCTCCAGTCTCCACTCCCGAATTAAATAATTAGCAAATTCAACTGGCCCTTGCCAGTCCCACGTGCTCACCTGGCCTGTAGCCACAGCCACCCCCCATGATCACACAGGCTTCATGTTCCCAACATTACTCACCTGAAGGACCCAGCCCTCCTCCTTTGCCTGCCTTTCCTGGGAAAAACTGCCTTTCCTGGGCTCGTTTGCCTACACCCTATCTTTTCTGACCCTTGTTTTACCCCTTTGTACTCATTCAGATGTGTATGTCACAGAATCACAGAATTGTCATGGTTGGAAAGGACCTCTGAGATCACCGAGTCCAACCATACACACACA
>KZ505809.1:179471-195129 GCA_002844005.1 Limosa lapponica baueri
GCCTGCCCAGGGAGGTGGTGGAGTCACCATCCCTGGAGGTATTTAAGAAACGTGTAGACGTGGCACTTCAGGGCATGCTCTAGTGCCCGAGATTGTTGGGTTGGGTTTTTTTTGTGTGTGTGTATGGTTGGACTCGATGATCTCAAAGGTCCCTTCCAACCATGAAGATTCTGTGAAAGCGTGAAAATCGTAGAAGCCTCTTAGGAAGGGGGTTTAAGTTTGCTGCAATAAAACAGCTGGCTCGGGCTTAAGGAAATCACCACCATAGCGGTACACCTCGCTCTGCAGGCACAACTGCAGGCTAGCTGTGGTGTGCCCTCTCTAGCTGGCATTCTGCCCCTAAGCTTTCTTGCTTTTCACATGGGACAGTGAGATGCTTTTTGATCTTCTGTGAATTCATTGGTGGAAGCCAACAGAAGCTTTCTTTTCTCCCTTTATTTCACTGGAAAAATTCGTTAATCACAGCCTGATTGCCCTACAGGTTTTACTTTAAATGGCTAGAAGGAGCTGAATCATTGGTTTGGAAGAAACGAGAAGCTTCTTTTGGGTTGTTTAAAAACATATTGACTGTCACTGTGAAGTCTAGCCCAGGACTCGCTATTTAAATCTGCTCTTTTTAATCTCCTCACGAAGTCACTACACATTCACTGGACAAGAGACCAAGCTTTTGGCAGCAGAGAACTGCAGGTAGAAGAGGTCTGAGAGTTTGGCAGCATCTAATCTGTTATCTCCATTTAAAACTTGATTAAAGATACAATTTAGAATAAACAAATTGCTGCCGCAAAGCCATGACATTCAGGTAATGGTGCCCCGAAGAGGTGCAAGGACTGAGCCAGTCTTTCAAGGCTTTCTCAAGCCGCTCACCGTGCATACAAATGTGTTTTTACCAAAAAGCTGTTTGCTGTCAAACCCTTTCCAAAGCATGGTAGACCGTGGATGCTTAAAAATTTGCTCCAAGTTTAACATTAAGAAAATGTATACTTATAAATACCAGTTTAATCATGATAGGTAATGGAAAGTAAGTCAGGGCAAAAAAGCTGGTATTGTCCCAAGTGTGTTTTGTCCCCTCTCCCAAATCACGTGTTTTTCAAACTGGCACCTGTAGTTGGATCTTCTTGTCCCCATTTAAGCCATTTAATTGCTGAGCTGGAAAATCCCAGCACTTGAGACCCTGGCCATGTTTGCCTATAATGGTACATAGGATGCACGTAGGAGAAAGAGCCGTCAAAGATGTGGGACTCTTTAAATGATGCCGTGGCACTAAAGGACAAGGGATCAGGGACCAGCTGGAGGACTTTTCTTCTATCCCTCCAGCTTTCACCTTCTGAGTGCAAAGAGCCATGAATTAGTATAACTTGCCAGCTGGGGGAGTAAATTGGCAGAATGTGGGCTCACATCTTTGTTGGATGCTGCCTCTGTGGTGGAGGGAGAAGAAGTGTCATGTAACACTCAACATCAATGAGCACAGGAGGAATTTAATATACGTGACTCCATTTTTTGGCAAGTTATTCCTTGCAGCAGTGAAATAAATACTGCACAGTTACAGGCTCGTGACTTCTTTTATCACCAGTAATAAAGGTAAAGCAGTGGCCCGAGCTGAATTCTTTTTTTTTTGCTTCACTATTTCCAGGAGAAAAAAGAAACATTCTGCTTTCAGGAATTAAATAGCGGTATCACACCTAGAGCAAGGGAAAGCATTATTTTTTCTTAGTCATTTACTGCAGTTTTGACATACACATATTATCCTGTAGAAATGTTGAGTAGGAAAGCAAAATGGGGAGCACACCATAAAATTTATCAGAGGACTGTTTAGGAGAGGTGGAGAGCAGAGTGATTTTCCCATCTACAGCTGGATGCAGTTTTAATAAATGCCGGGCTATCCAGGGGGTTTGGGATAGCTAACTATGCTGGAAATGTTTTAGTGGTAAGTCATTAGGAGAACGAAATTCTCCTTCCTGTACTTAAATGGGATTGTTAGAGATGGTTAGAAATCCTGAAGGAAAGTAATGTCTCCCATGAAAAAAAATATGCTTTCGCTAAATTTTGCTGATGCATTTCCTTTCAGAATTCCACAAACACAACTTAGATGGCGTTGCATTTAAAACCAACAAAAAAGTGGAGAAGCAGAAGCATATTATTAATTCTCATTTGTTTTTGCTTAAATCTCAAAACAGAAGGAAGATGTTGATCAAATAGGAAGCTTTCAGCTCAACAGCTTTTAACTTGCTTCCAGCTTTCTCAGCAGAAAGGACAGAGTTTTGCTCCTGTGCGAACAGCACAGATTTAAGCCAATTAAAATGATACTAATCCTGCAAAGAGTGCCACCAAAGCTATGGCTGGAACTGCATCTGTTGCCAACTTAGTATGGCCTTCCTACAGTCAAATGTTCTTCAAAGGAAGTACTTGTAATAGAAAAGAAGCAAAGCTTTGCCTCCTGAGCTCTGAGATGGGGTATATGTGTTCTCAAATGCTCAACAATTTTTTATATAAAGCCTCTACAGTCTGGGTACTACATCCAGCGTAGCTAATGCGATACACAGTGAGTCTGCTCATACCTAATACCTTTGAGAGGCTGTAGGAAAGTTGCTTTATGAAGGAGGTTCATCAGGAGACTGGTGGGTACTCAGAAAGGCCAGCATTCACTCCATGAAGCTGACTTTCTCAGGTTCCCTCTAGAGTCAATGCCAAGAGAGAAGAAGATAGAAATCCTCTCCCTGCAGCACATCTGGTTGTAGCTAGACTGCTTTATAATATATGATAGTGGTATTGCAAAATTATGTGCTTTCCCATATTCTCTACAGAGCATGGAGATGGTCTGCTCGGGAGATAATTGAAAGCATGCTTTGCATGAGCCTTGATGCTATGCAACTTCTTGGCCTAAGACTAATTAAGGAGGGATGATGATGATGATGATTATTATTATTATTCTTTTTTTTTCTTTTACAGGACAAACCACGCCTGTTGTACAAACAGCACCTTTTCCTGAAAAGCTGGAGCAGACTCACAAGCTGTTTCCTCCTCTTGTACTGGCGGCAGCAGACGGCAGAGAGCAGATCTTCCTGCAATGCAACGAGCTGGGAGCAGCTCTCACTCCATCCTGGCACACAGCAAGGACATGCAAACCAAAACCCATCAACATTTTGAGCACTGGGGGAAACAGGACAGTTGAGCTTATGTTAAAATTCTTTCATTAAGGTTTGCAGTTTGCTAATTGCTTTGCTTCCTTCCCCCATAGGGTTTTCAACGAAATATCGCCAGCTAAGGATGGCAGCATCTCATCTCCTATAAACAGCCGTGCTTAACAGCAGTGTTTCCATCCAGCATGTCATATTTTCCCTTACCACCCAGCTTCAGTTTAATGAAGCTGATGTGTTTTCAATTAGTTTTAAACTCCGTGATAGAAAATATAATCATGTATTTCAAGTTACATGTAAATTTTAAGCTGGAACCGTGTTCACAGCAATGGGATTGGGTTTGGTTTCTTCCATGCAACTCGTATCCTCTTTTCCCAGCAGTCTGTCCTCCTGTTTCTTGAAGTCCAACATTGTTCCAATGCACCTGGAGAAGTACAACACATTTACACTATTTTCTTTAGCTTGTTGATTTGTCTTATATGATGTCCAGGAGAAGTATTGCAAGTCACTTGCAAGTCACTGATGCTTCACCTTTAAACTCTTGGCATACTCATGGCAGTTTATGCATCCCAAAGCCATTTCCCAGGTTTGTGGAGTGCATTGTTGTTCTTCTCCTCTATAAGATGGTGAAGTGGAGGAGGATGTGGAAGGACAGGCTCCCCTTTCTGTCGTTTCACTACAATTGATGTAGTATCTCGGCTGGAGGCTATTACTCAGCCTTGGGCTTGGAGGTCCTTCAAAACAGTTCAAAGCTGCCATGGGAATGGATGTTCATGCTGGGAGAGGTCTGACAAGAACTACACACCAACCAGAGCTAATCCACAGATTTTTTCAGATCTTTGTACTGGACATGAGCAGCTAAAACTTGCCTGCATTCCTCCTCACCCCACATCCACCCCTCGGTGTCACGACTACCGTGAGGCATGGTGGTACCCAACGCTCCATCTCTCCCTGGAGAAAAAATGCCACTGGGGTCACTTTTTCAAGGTGACCAAGGGCCTGAAGAAGAAGCCTGCAATGTGCTGACTGCTTTCGAAGCAGCCACAGCATTTTTCTCCCCATCACCTTGGAGGAGAAGGGGCTTCTGTGCTGAGCGAGTTGTGCCAGAGCTGGGGGACCAGAGCAAGCAATGGAGCAAAAGATGCCTTAAGCATCCCTCCCCTCTCGCCGAGCAAACCCATTCTGGCCACCGAACAAAAAGGGACAGGGATAACTCTGCTAGCAATCCCACAAGCTCCCTCCCTGTCTGAGTGAGTGAATCCTGCCTTTACATCAGGGCTTCCACCAGCAAGCTCCCCACCGGATGTTGCTAGACACCGCTCCTTAATGAGACTGACGTGTATTTTTAATGTGGTAATCTTCTAGCTCTGGCAATTGTACAGACACCGAGACTACAAAAGAGTCACTTCAATGCGATGAGCTGCCAATGAGCCTCATGTCAAAAAGCCACTCTGCCACAGGGACGAAGACATTGCAAATAAACACTTCTGGGGAACTCTCTCTCCTTAAATAACATATTTATAGAGCATCCAGATGTTGGTTTAAACTTAACGATTGTGGGAGAAAACAAAGCATGAAGGGCTGTGTTTGGTTTGGTTTGTGTTTTCTTTTCCTCTCCTTGATCTCATATATTGAGTGCGTACAAACAGATACGGCCTGAAAAAAGTATAGGAAATCCATATATATGTGTGTATGCCAAGACAGTTATTTGTCCGTGATAATAGCTGGGCCCTGCGAGGATGGAAGGAGGAAGCTGACCCTACAAGAAGTGTCTTCTGCAATGCTAAGAGGCACAACTTTGCTTCGCTTCGGGACAGTCACAATGAACCCATCTTACCCAAATTATTTCCAGGCTGGTTGCAAGAAGCATAAGGGGAATGGGGGGGGAAAAAACCCCAAAAACCTCAAACCTTTGTAATGAGGTGCCAAAGGTCCTGAAAGGAGATTTGAAAACTGAGAAGCAGGAACCAGATGAGATCTTACGGCTTCAGCCAGGGCTTTGCAAATGGTGCTGTGTGTTTGCCTGGTACTTCAGGGGATGGGTCCTGCCTTTGAAAGCAAGGTGTTCCAGAAGGTCAAGGACCACTTGCAAATTGAGAACGTGGACCCACTGCTTCACTCCTGGGACTTGACCACCAGGTTGAGGTAGGTGAGCCTGCCAGGCAGCCAGGCAGGGGTGAGGGCAGGGACCCTTCCCCAAGCCCCAGCAACTCTGTCCAGAAGGACCTGCGAAGGTTTCGGAGAAGCTCATTCTGGTCCCGGGGAACCAGTCTGATTGAGAGCTGTGTTTGGAAGCAAGGGGAAAGAGCTTGTGTTTTAATGAGTCATTTCACAGTGAGACTTATGTAGAGGAAATCTGGATGCTTAATCCAGACTTCCTCATGGTATAACCTATTTTTTGCTCGCTGTTGTTCTCCTCGTTTCCTTTGTTCCTCGAGTGTGGGGAGCCCTCGGCATCCTACACAGCTCTGCCATCGGAGAGGCAAGAGTAGTTCCAGCTGTTGCTGCTGGATATCAGACCACCTCTTGGGAGCCAGGGCAGCCTCACCTTCCCAGCCACCTCACCGCTCTCCAGGCTTCCCCCACTGCTCTTATTGGATCCTCCAATCACACAGTGTACAGTCTTCCCTTAAAACATCAGTAATGCTGAGCAATGGCTGTTTCTGTACGGGAAGAAGCAAGAAAAGAAATAGTGGATGGCATTTGTAAATCCGTGGCCCAAAGAGTCTGCAGGAGTGAGGCCATTCCCAGCCAGCATAAAGTCATTAGACTGGGCATCACTGCGGGCGTGTTTGTAAGACCCTTAAGTATTGAAAATGTGAGGAAACACAAACTTAAGATTAATACAAGGCTTCCCACGGGATAAGGCAACCCCATTAACGTGAGGTGACCACAGGAAGCTGCTGCAGTGTTCCACATTAAATCACAGTAAGGAAACATGGTCCAGAAGCGCTGGTGTCCTCCAGGGATGACAGCATTAGGCACTTCCAAAAGGCAAAACCGTTTTTTGAGGCTCTGGCACCAAGCCCAATTGCCACATACCTAAATGTTGCCCCCATGGGAGACTGCTCTGTGCTATCACTGCATAGAATCTATTTTGCAGGCAAGAGCTGAAAGCACAGCGACTGTTGCTAAATTGGGCTATTTTGGAATAGCTTTGGGGGAGAGGAGCATTCTGGCTCCCACCCTGAGGGCTCCTGGCATGTTTGACACCAAAGAGCCTCTGGATGAAATACAGAGCCCTCACCCAATGCTGGGGTGTCTGCAGGGGGTTTGGAACACAGCTAAGGTGCCTGCAGCATTTAGGGCCCCTTAGATAAGGCAGGAGGCTGGGGATTTTCAAGGTCAGAGTTTGGGGTTTAGGCACGTAAATGCTGCCTGAGTTCTGCTTTAGGCACCGAGCCCCATTTTCAAGCTGGTTTTGGCTTTTTGATCATTAAAGTGTCCTAGTGGCTTCTCCAGGGTGGAAGCACTAGGGGACACGTGGGCTCATCCACTCGAGGTTTGCCAATAACAGAAGCCAAGACTTGAACAAAGATTTGGAAAATCTGGTTTTGCAGAACAGTGGGGATGCTGCGTTCGAAGGAAGAAATCATCTTTGTTATTTTCAGTGCCGACCATCCTCTCTCCTATAACATAACCCAGCAAATGATGGCTGAGGCCTCCCCACAGCTGGCTTGACTCTGCCTTTCTCTTTCCACCCTGTCCTTCAGGATGCTGCCAGGCACCCACAGCCCCCACAAGGCTGTGCTGAGTCAAGGAAAGTTCTGATGGGTTTGGGTTTCTTTTTTTCCCTTCGTTCTGGCAACTTTTCTTTCCTCCTTGCCTCAAATGTCCAAGCCAACTTGGAGATTTGGAGCCGCGGCTTCCTTTAGGTGGCAGGACATTGGGGAACGTGTGTAGGTAGAGCAGGGGTTGAATTTGGTTTTGGTTTTGGTTTGGGGTGGCTGGTTTTCTGGGTGGAGGCGGATTCGCACAAGCCAGAGCCTTGCCTTTCCCTCTGCAGGCAGCGTCCAGCGCCACCCGCTGAGCCACAGCCATCTGAAATCTCTGCCGCCTCGTCCCTCATCCTTCCAGCCCTCCTTGCCCCTGGCCCCTGCTCTGGAGGCAGCAGCACCTCTCCTGCCTGCCGCCCCATCACTCCCAGCCCCTCCGCTCCCTGCCCCTTGCTTTACTGCGTCCTGAAAGCGTGCGCATTTGGAAAGGTTCACTTGAGCCCTTTTTTCCGTGCACTCACATAATACTGTATTTCCCAGCCTGGGTTTCCCCCTTCCCATTTCTAACGCACCGTTCCGGAATTCTTCAGCTCCCAGTTGTGCTGCATTAGTGCCTTTACTTTTCCCGTCCCCTGACCTGCAACCGGCTGACTGGCCGCCCTCCAAATCACATTGTTTGCTTTCCTCGAATCCTCATCCTCTCAAACAACTGGGAGCATGACGATTATTTCAGGGCCTGCCGTAAGCGTCAGAGACAATTTACTGAAATGCTGCTCACGAAGACTTTCTGCTTAGCATCCCTTCCTGTGCGCCTCTTTGAGCATCTGCTTTAAAAACTGATGCTTAATAATACAGAATTAATACCTGCAACGAGGTCACGCTCCCCATGCAACATCCCCACCATAAAATCCAGCAGATAGGCTCTATCTGTTGGGGTTTTTTTTGTGTTGTTTTGTTGTTGGGGTTTTTTTTTGTAGGAAGCTATTAGATCCTAGCTGCAAAATCTGCCCCGGAGTCTGGCAGAGTGAAATGAGGAGCTGTCGCTTAAAAATCAATTCATGGTGGTCTCGAGCTATGTTTTTGTTCTGGCACATTAAACAGAATGAAGACATATGTCTGAATTTAAGACATCCTTTTGGTTCCCTGTATACACGAGCCAGACGAGAAATTTGAACTATTTCAAAGCGCTAGGAAAAAGAATTGTAGACACATCCTTTGTTTAGGCATATATTTTTAATTATCCTGCCTTTTAATATTCCTCTCCATTTGAGTATAATCAGAGAAAATAGATCCTGCTGGGCATTGTCATGCTTAATAAAAGTAAGACTGAACATCTGCAAATTTGGCGACAGTGTGGCGCATATGATGCACCAGCGGCTGAGCTGCATTCTTGTGTAATTATAACACCACATGCAGCTGTAATAGTGTAATTCTCTGTTGACATTAGTTCTAGCACTTATCCTAAACTCTTCTGGGTCGGGGTGCTAAGCATTTGCAAACTGGTAGCCTTTTTTCCCCCCTACTGCAGGAAGCTGAAAGGACAAGAGGGCTGTGTGGTGTCTGCCCATCGGTGAGACACGGAGTTCGGGAGGACGACTTGTACAGAGCAGGAGCCTGCAAAGCAGGGTTTGTGTCACTGAAATTAGTGCCTTTAGAATTAAGTCAGCGAAAGTGAGAGCAGACTTCAGTCTTTCTCTCCTCCTATTTATTTTTTTTTTCTTGGCGATGCAGACCCCACATCCCGCAGCGGCTGAAGCACGTGCTTAACCCTGCATCCAGCGAAACCCCCCCTACGATTTCACCCCCATGTAACCCTTTGCAGGATGGAGAGCCAAAGGCACTGCTTTCTCCATCACCCCAGGCCATCCTGGGCCATCGGGCTGGGCCATCCTGCCCTTCTGCGGAGCTGCAAGTCAGGTATCGACTCATCCCAGTGACTGATGCGTGTAGGCATGTGTGGGAGGGAAGGTCTTCTCCTTGAAGGCACAGTTCACCTCCCTCCTGGCTCTTACACACGTCAGCCTGGGGAATAGGCAAAGCAGGCAATTGGGAAAAGTGACCAAGGACAGGGAGCAAGATGCCCATTGACATGTTCCCAGCCCTGGTAGACATGCAAAGCTCAAACTCTCAGCAAATATAAGCCTCTCCCTGAAGCCTTCCCAGTGCTTCCCGGCTGGATGGGGCTTTGAGCAACCTGGTCTGGTGAGAGGTGTCCCTGCCCGTGGCAGGGGGGTTGGAACTCGATGATCTTTAAGGTCGCTGCCAACTCTAACCATTCCATGATTCTCCCAGACATGGGCTGAATTTAGACCTATCAGCTGGGTAGTTGAGCCTGGGTTTATAACAGATGTATTCTGCCCTTGTACATCCAAAATCTTCCCACACACTCAGGTTGTTTCTGTCCAAAAGCACTTTGGTACCTAACTTAGCGTTCACAGCTGTATTATTTATCTTTCCCCCAAAAGGACCAGCTCTGTGTTTGCAATATTGTGTGTCCCAGCATCAGCCCGCTCACAGAAAAACAAGGGTGACTGTGCTGTAAGTTTGCGGTCGTCTTGGGTGTGTGGGTGTGGGATGGACCAAGTGGGGGATGTAATGGACCTCTGATGCTCTGGACTGTTCTGGGAGACAAGGGATGATCTCCCCCTCCTGCCCAAAATCAGCCACCCACAGTAGTGATAGGAGGAGATCATTTATATGCAGCATTGTAATTTCATCTCCAGCAAGATCTTGACCTTCTTCTGGGACCAAAACTGGACATTCACATGCCAAAAAAATGTCCCAAGCCATAAGGAGAAAATGCAGGAGGTGAGTAAATAAAGTTATCGTGCCCGTCTGGCAAACGGGGGCTTCCCTGGCCCAAATCTCCCAACTTGCAGCCTAACGTTAGAAGCTGTTAAACCATTGTCTGGGAAGCTCGGGGTGGCACCTCTACTGCCATGGCTCAGTCCTGATGTTCTGGGGGCATCTACCAACATTCAGCGCTGTGCCCAGTGAGAGGAGCAGCTCCTCTTCTGTCGCTGGTGGGAGGCAATGCCCACGGTGCCATGCTTCCCAGCTATGCCAGGCATTGCCCACACCTTCCAACTAACTGTTTCCCCAGGCACTAGTGCTTCCAAGGCATCCTTTTTGATAAAGGCAGTGCCAAACCGAAGCTCTGCCATACCCTTCTGGCTTCTCTACCCCAAAAATGGAGACCTACAGGCTGGCGATGCAACATCTGATGCTTGAATGCAAATCAACCCACAAATCTGAGCGTCTCCATCTCTCGGTGACTTCCTAAACTTTCATTGTGCTGTAGTGGGAATAAATTGATGCCCCATGTCCTCAGCCTGATGTCCACCCTCGGTATGGGAGCTGCTTGATATTGCGTTTAAATCGCAGAGCTTGGGGCATCCAGGAAGCCGCCCCCGGCAATGACGGTGCTGCCGAGAGTGAATGCTCTTATTATAGCATCGCTTTAACTAACAGGCAGCGCTTTCCCTTCGCACATCTGCTCAGCAGCTGCCTGGCTGATCTTTTGAAAGAACGCCACGAGATGCAACACCAGATGCTCGAGTTTCCAGAGAGACGGATAACGGTGGACTCGGCTCTGTCTTGTCCTTGGCTGCTGCACCAGAGAGAAAAAGGATAATAAAGGACCAGCTCACCGTGGCAGGGAATTTCTTTATATAATTTAAGAGCGATGCGGCCAGAGAGGGAACCGATGCTGAAGGTGCCAGTTGTTGCATCTTCAAGCATGATGGGGCCTTCAGCTGCTCTGACCTCCTTGAGGTGTGAGGATGCCCGAAGTCTGCGGGGTTAGCTCATTGCAAGGCTGAGGCAGGGTGGTGGTTTGCAGTTTACGGGGCCTGTCTGGTGTTCCAGTCTGCAATCTTCTGTGCTGCTGACAGCGGCCAGCACTGGAAGGGAGTGTGTCCCATTCCTGTTCACACGAGTAGCGGTTCCTCTCCTGGAAGGTGCTGCTGGAGCTGGGCTTTTCCATGGGTTTCAGGATAAAACAGACTGGGACAGGAAGAGGGACGTCAAGATTTTAGGTCTAATCTATTTTATGCAAACTATAGCTGTGTCCCACAGAGAGTAAATGAATATCGCATCAGCAACCAAGCTTTAGAAACGTGCCTTAAATCTGGTGTGCCTTTGTGTCTGAAAGACTTTTTATTACAGTTCAGAATTGCTTTTGCATTTTGGTTTCAACATAACAGGTTTTCCAGCGTATTTTCATGACTCCCTCTCATGCTGTTATGCTTCAGAGTTGCAATTATTGTACCAGAAATACTTCAGAGGTGGCTGGCAAGGAAGGCAGGCAAAATCATACTTCCCTACTGATGTGTCCAGTGGTTTTCCAGATGATTCAGGCAGGCCTAGCAAGGCAAGAG
The DNA here is from genome assembly GCA_002844005.1 of Limosa lapponica baueri. Taxonomy (NCBI): domain Eukaryota; kingdom Metazoa; phylum Chordata; class Aves; order Charadriiformes; family Scolopacidae; genus Limosa; species Limosa lapponica. The sequence goes on from KZ505809.1 coordinate 190,701, forward strand.
CAATGGGGTAGAGACGACAGTACAACCCACAAAATGCCATTTGCTGCTCCTGCTGAAATCCCTGGGCGCAGGACTCAATCTCAGGTACATTTGCCGCTTGACCAAGCTGCCTATTAAATCAAGTGCAATCATACTGAAAGCAGCTACCGTTACCAATATAACCTAGAAATACAATACATCATCACAGTATCATCACAGCTGTAAAACTTCATTAAGCAAAGCAATTATGAAACCTTTTTGCTGGTCTTCTGGCTCTGGGGACAAGGAAAGTAGTCCGTTCCCAACCCAGGCTTGGTAGGAGAGAGGATGTGTGGCTGGAGGGAGGGTGAGCAGCAGATCAACGTCAAAGCTCGTCTCTTGATGTGTGTGGCTTGTGATATCCTCCAGTACGGGCCAAAGAAGATTTGATTATTGTTTATTATGCCATATATATATGTAAATATCTGTGTGTGCACACTGTATTAATCCCAGATGGCTGCCGCTCTCAGCAAAGACTCGGGGATTTTTCCCATCCTTTGGATCTTAGCTTGGTGGCTCGGGGTTTTGCCCTCCCTGGTAGCAACAGCAAGAGACAGGCTGTTGGCAAGGTGCATGGCCCAGTGGCTCTGTTCTGCTCATGCTAGTTTTGAGATCAAAACGCTATTAAATTTTTGTGACTTTAGGTTTTTTGGACGAAAAGCCTTGTACTGACCATCAGGGAGTATTTTGGGGTATGGAGGGTGGGTGTTCCCTCCACCAATTTCTTTGCTTAGTGGCTTTTGACTATGAGGGCTGGTTGTCCCATGCTGATGGTCCTCTGCTTCTGTAAATGTGCTGATCAAGACTTCTACGTCAGCCCTGGAAGAGATGCACTGCCAGCTGCATGCTGTCATGGTGGAAAAGGGGAAACACAGAGGGTGTCCGGAGCTTTGTGAGGCATCTCACCAGGCAAACCACGCGCTTAATGCTCCAGGTGAGACATCCAGCCCTGTGCTTGTCCCTCCTGCAAGGGCACAACAGTGGGCAATACCGTCTTCCAAAAGAGCTCCTTCCCTGGCGCATTGGAAACAAACCCAAAGAGCCTTCCCCAAATACTCTGCAAAGAGTTTTCCCTAGGGAAGAGCACAGCTCCATGGGCTATGTGACAGCACTGTGATACTGCAGCGACATTCCTTATATTCCCTATGCATTAGGGCACTATGTATTATCTTATACACCCACCCACACCATTCCATATTTATTCATCATTAAACAAATACAACTCCCACATTCCAGAAATGCGCCAGCTTGCAGCTAATTAAAACCACCATGCACTTCATTATCCCAACTTTTCTTTGGCTCCGGTTTCCGCAGTCCAAAAGAAATGAAAAGGAGTTGGTTCTGGCACGGCTTTCCCTCCTCTGGCTCCGCATTCTTCGGGGTCTTATGGGAATTGCTCGAATTCTCAGATGTTGTTAAACAATCAAAGAGTAAATATTCCATCACATCCCGATTTTTCTAAAATGGTTGTGGTTGCAGAGAACAGCTTCTGTAAAGGGGGCTGAGCCCAGAAGGACTGCAACTAGTGGTTACTGAATGGCCACAAATTAAAAGCAGCCAAAAAAAAAAAAAAAGAAGAAGAAGAAGCAACCCTAGACCACAAGCGAGCGAGATCGAGACGTGCTGAAGCGTGGATGAGTTTTGTGTCCGTGGGTCACCACAGGGAAGGGTGCATTTGCTTTAGAGGGACTTTATGTTACAAATTGTAATATACCTCTTCTGAGCATTCTCGCCTCGAGTCCTCCAACAAAGGCGCCGAGTCCCAGAGCCCAGGTGAGATTTAAATGCACAGGTTTTGTGCAGGAGCTGCAAGCTCTCAGGGATGCATCATCTTAGCTGCTGTCCTCCTCAAACCATGTTGTACATCTAAGGGGCTTTAGATTCTTGTGGAGGTCAAGTTAGGCTGTGGTTGTCCCAGAAGAGGGCAGATGTGCTCCTTCCCAATTTGGCATCGAAGTGGCTTCAGGAGGCACCAGTACACACCACCAGCTCCACAGCCTTTGCAGCACCTTTGGGAATGCGTGACATTCATCATGTTGCTTCTCCTGCTCCCAGTGTGTTGCAATCGAATGGCGTGGGCCATAATAAAATGACTGGCACTGAAGAGAAAAAAAATCCAAAAAATTGGATAAATCTTTGGGTTGCAAACATACTGGTTAACTGCATGGCTCTGTATTTTCATGAGCAAAAGGTCAGATCTTCAATGGTGACTTCTAAAAAGTAGCCCCATGTCTGGGGATGCTATCGAGAGATTTATTCAGGCTGATATTGTTCAGAGAATTAAAATGTGCAACCAGGAGTGTTGGTCCTTATGTATTTGTTGACCTCTCTTGGTCCTTATGTATTTGTCCTCGAGAGCATACAATAGAGATAAAGGTGAAATATGGGCTATACTTATTTTTAAAGGATTTTCATGTAATCTTTTTTTTCATTTAAATGTCTATTTAGTTAAAATCACAACAGGGAAACAAACCATAAGGTGTTAAGCTCACTGACTGAGACATTAATCCTAGCCTCAAGGATCAGTGTTTTACCTCACCATAAAAGTAATACCTCACTACCTTTTAAACAAACACCTCATTTATTTAAAGGTGAAAATTTTGAAAGCTATCGTACAGGTTTTAGGTTCAGTGGCATTTTTCAAGCTGGTTGCAAGATTTAGTTGTGGTGTTTTTAACCGCAGAGGTCTGAAGGAGCAGAAGGGGTAAGGTTTGTAGCAGAGGCAATAGCATCAATCAGAGAAAGTGAGATTTGGAAAAATAGAGAAGCGTTGGGAAAATTGCCTCTCCTTCTTTTCTTTTCCCTCCCTTGTTCCCTCCCCGTAGCCTCACTGTATAGAGCATCCCATCCTCTGGAAATAAATGCTGTATTTTATCCCACAACAACAACATCAAGGGACCCGTCCCTCTTCTTGGGTGTTGTGTTTGCCCAAGCAGCAGGTGACTTCCCTGGTCTTCGTCTGCTTCAAATCCTCCTGTTCCTCCTTTTAAAACACCGTTGCTTTCAGGAGGGCTGAGATGAAAGTCTCCATTAAAACAAGCCCCCCGCCATTGAATGAAGGCCAGCTCGGGCAGCGCGGCCGCCAACATGCCGAGGGGATGAGCCTTTCATCTCCCAGCTGCCCTCCCCACCCGGCTGTTTGTCCCAGCCCCAGCAGCAAAGGTTGTTTTTCTTTGGTGCAAGACTTCAGCCCATGAAACTTTGAAGTTTGCTGCCTGGCTCCGTGTCACCTACTGTTCCTGTCAGCAGCAGCCAGATAAACCCGATGGGCTCAAGGTGTCCGCTCTAATGCCTTCGTTGACACGTAGGCTGATCTTCAAATGCTTGGGTAAATGGCTGAGTGTGGAGATAGTAATGCGTCATTAATCCCCTGCCAGATAAGCACCCTGCTGTATGTGCTGGCCCTCTCTTCCTAAGGCCCTAACAACCCCCAAACCTTACAAATCAGCACCTTGCTGAGATCAAAGATTTCGCTTCCCTTTCTTTGTGCCGGTACCTACTGGCAGGGTTTAGACACCGAGCCCTCCCCGGCCCACACAAGTCTTCCCCCAGTTACAGAGCAAATGGTTAAATTACACTCGGGTGAAGATTTGGGTACCTGTCCGTGGTCATTTCCCCAAAGAAATAATCTGGGAGAGGGCTGGGGGAGGAAACCTTTTCTCTTACAGGATGGAGACGACATACAGCAACTTAATTATTTTTTTTTTCATTGCCCACATAAGCTTACGACGAAATCTCAGTCCTCCCAAGGCTTGTGATTACAAATGTATTGCATTTTGTTCAATCACAATTTCAAAGGGTACTTGATCCTAAACCATGTTATCTAACATGATGGAAGGGATACTGCTTCGTCTTTCCTGAAAATGCCCTGGTTGGTCTGGTCCTGCATGACAAACCAAGCCCAGAACAAGTGCTGTGAAAATAGTGTCCTCCGTGGGTAGGCCTGGAAAGTGCAATGCACACACACAGAGCATCTTACAAAAGAAAAAAGAAAAAAAATATGTTTTTCATCGAAAGGCTATTGTAATTTCTCCTTTGCCATGGTATGGAGCACCAGCATGAGCAATAGCTACGGGTAAATACCACCTTATATACAACATCTTCAGCGTATGTATGAAGTAGGCAGTGAAAGCCAGTATGAAAGTGGCACCAGCCGTGCTGCAGCTCTGTGTTTAAGCCATGCATAGCATGTACCATGTTTTATAGGGAGGTGCCTGTCATTTAAAAAGTGTCAGAATGTTCAAAACAAAATGTTCTGCTGGATCAAGCACTGGCTGACTGGAAGGTCCCAAAGAGTGGTGCTCAATGGATTCAAATCCAGCTGGCGGCCGGTCACTAGTGGTGTGCCTCAAGGCTCAGTGTTAGGACCATTTCTATTTAACGTCTTTATTGATGATCTCGATAAGGACAT
>KZ505809.1:195899-253146 GCA_002844005.1 Limosa lapponica baueri
TGGTGTAGGGGAGGACTTTGTAGAGTAGGTAGATGGTTGGACTCGATGATCCCAAGGGTCTCTTCCAACCTCAATGATTCTATGATTCTATGATTCTATGAAAACAAACAAAAAAATTGGTACTCGGATGAAGGGGTTAGAGGAGTTGGATCTCCCTCAACCAGCCACCTCAGCAGATCCCAAAGAGGGGTGTCTGGACAGGAGTAGATGAAGACTCATTTAAGCCAGCTAGTAGAAATTGGTGAAAAGATAAGTATAGTTAAGGCTCAAAGAAATCAGTATGCCTTGTCAGGCAAGGTTCATCACTCTGGAGATCTCAGGAGGTCTTGAAACTGCTGCCCTAACACCTTTTTTCAAGAAACAAAAAGCAGGTTGTTTCTTCCCAAAGGCATCCTCCTCCCTCTCCTTATGCAATATCTTAGTGATTAAAGCATCTGTTTAGGATGTGGGAGATGCACAGTGAAGCTCCTCCTTGCCTGGAGGGGTTTGAACCTAATCTGCAACATCAGGAGAGCAGCCAGCCAGCTGGGCAAGCTGGCTTGAAGGAGAAATCTCCCCCACGCCCTCCCAGCCCCACATCCCAGCTCCTGGAGGGTGGGTAGCATAAAATAAAATTTAAAAACCCCCCTCTTTAAAATGAAAAGAGAAAAGAAGTGTTCCTGTAAGTCATACATGTCATTCTTTCAAAGAGGAGAGTTGGCATCTTCCTTTTTACCTCCAAAGGTAAGTAAGAAAAAGTAATATCCTGGTGAAACCAGGATTTAAATGAAGTTGCATGAAGTTTTAATGAAGTTTAATGAACTTTTCGTTTTTAATGAATTTACTCCTTAATGCTGTTAAATAGCTCCTCCTACCCATGAGAGAGCTGCCAGTGACTTTCCCAGGACAAGTGAAGGGTGGTTTCTGTACACAGAGGGCAAAGCTTTATCATCCAAGGTTTGTGCTATGAGCCAATTCCTTGGGTAGGAAAGCAGTTATTAAGAAAGCAAATTCTTGTAGCATGTTTGTGGGGGCGGTGAGACACTGGCACAGGTTGCCCAGGGAATGCCCCATCCCTGGAAGTTTTCAAGGCCAGGTTGGATGGGGCTTTGAGCAACCTGGTCTAATGCTTGCAACCAGGGCGGGGTTTTGGACTAGATGGTCTTTAAGGTCCCTTCCAACCTAAACCATTCTATGATTCTATGGTTTAGCAAACACTGCCCAGAAAAAAATGATGCTGGGTTTGGTTTGGCTGTGATGGCTTGAATGTGCCACTGCTTTAACCACAGAAGATACTTTACACCCTGGCTTCTCCTGCTCCATCTGTTACAGTCACTTGTGTCCTGGACGTGTGGCAGCGTTAACAGTAGTGAAAGCACATGAAAAAATTGCTATTAGTATTAGTATATATATATATGCTATTAGTAAAGTGTATTATTTTAACAGTGTTTTAAGTCATTCCTACCAAAATAAATTCCGACCCATTTCCAACATGCCAAACTGTTCCTACAACACGCCCAGTGGGTTTTCTAACTCTATTTTATTCTAAAGTCTGGATAATGGATGAAGGAATAGCTACATACTAAGTTGGAGGAGGCAATGCTTAGCATTTAACCTTTGCAGTAATGGACCCTCACTGCTGAGGTCCTCTCTTGCCATCAGCTCCTGGGAGGTCTGTGGTGAATCATAGCTTCCTCTGAAGCCACAGACACAGGGGTGGGCTCTGGACCCACCAGGGCCCGTTGCACCAAACTGGAATTTGGGGCAAGGTGCATTGACTTTAGCTCAAAAATGAACCAGATGTATCCATGGGAGTAGCCATGCAGCTTTACACTTAGAGACTAGGGATGGGATTTGGTCACCTAAATGCAGTTGTTTGAGGTGATGTGGGGCATGTGGAACACCTCCAGCTCCTGTTCCTCAGGGTACAGGTCTCCTATGGGTCCTGCGTCGTATCTGTGGGTCCACTTTGGCTGGAAGGGAAAATCTGAGGATCCTGGGAGGGTCTAGCAGGCAAGGAGGATGCTAGACTGAGCCATTATCTGAAGTCAGGCCGTGGCAATCAGCAAGTGGAAGAGCAGATGTGAGGCCTTCCTACTCAGTCTCCTGTCTTCCCTTTTGAAGTGTGAGATTAATGACCATATCAGATTGTTGACTTTACAGAGGCTGTAGTCGGGGCTAATGTCATAGTGTGATACTTCAATAGCAGGAGGATGATCCTCGCGTCTGACAAAAGCAGCTAATAAACAAAGATAAATTGAATGTACTTCCAGGTTATTAATGACTTCCCAGCACAGTAATCTCTAGAAACAATAGAGAAATGTTTACTCAGTGGGTTATAGTATTACTCCCGTTAATGACTGTTGAATTAAATAAACGGCAACTCCGGGGATGCATCAGTGCGTGCTTCGCAGCGGCATCCTGCAGGGATGGATCAAATAGTATGTTTTGGGTTGGGGGGAAGGAGAGCTCAGCTGTGACCTGTCTTCTCCAGTACGTGGAGATGCTGGGAAAAATAATTGGAAGTACTCTTTGCCCAGCACCGCGCAGAAGATGAAGCACTCTAGTTATCTGCCCGTGTTTGCCTAGTCTTTCTTCTTCATCTTCAAAGCACTTGGCTAACGTTATCCCATTAACATTCAAGTGGGAAAGGTAAGCGATGGTGACCGGTGTGAGGACAAGCCTCTGCACTGCTGACGGCCCCAAGTACTGCTTGGAAGCTGGCAATGGGGGGCATCCACCCCCCAAATGGTGCATATTCCCCAAACCCAGGGCAAGGAAAGTCCAGCGCTGCTCGGGTCCTGCTCCCTATGGGGTGAGGATGCTGCCTGTGGTATGGGCTGAACCGCTGCTGCCCGGACCTGGATTTACTGGGAAAACTCTGAGACAGATGCCTGGCCTTGATAAGCCATTTCCAACAGATAAAGTGAATCATCCCACAGGGATTTTGTGGAAATAGGAGCTGAATGTACACAGGTGCATTCACCTGAGCTACGTGCAGTGACTGTCTGCCCATGGATAGGGCAATACTGGTTTTAAATACAGGACTTTTTCCCATTAGAAAAAAAAAAGTTTTCTTTTTAACCATGGTTGCCCAGTAGAAGTAGAGCCAGAACATAAAAACAGAGCCACTGAGAAACTGAGGTTTGTTTTTCTATTGCTTTTCTGAACAATTTGAACACTGTAATTTCGGCATGTGGTTCAGCTGAAGGCAATCCCACCAGGATGCTGCAGGACATAGAGCAGTTTCTCCATAGGCAATGGTTCTTTCAGGAAGAATTTATGAATTTCTTCTCCTTCTTCTTCTTCTGCCTTCCTTCCAGCCCAGAATTGCTGAGAAGAAGCTCATGCGACTGGGTGCTCTGAAGGAGAGATGGAGGGGGCAGCACCAAGGGTGAAAGCAACAGGTTTTTTTTAAAAGGAAAAGAGGTAAAATTCTAAATATTTGCAGTAGCAACACGACCCCAACATTGCTCTCAGCTTTGCAAATCTTTGGGTGTTGCTCTCAATGAATTCCCCAGCTGCCGTCAGCCGGAGGGCAAGAAAACCAACGTGAATTACATCTGGTCTACGCGTAGGGTCTTACCTTGAATTAAAGTCTTTATAAGAATTAAAAAATAATAATCCCCCATGCTTTCTTACCTGCCCAGCAAGGACACCGCAAAGGGCAGCATCTCATTTCCCATGTGCAATGTCTCGACATTTCAGAGGTTTTTTTTATCAGGAGCTTAAATTATAGCTCCGTCACCGGCGGTCACCTGCTGAGCGGCACCGTGGTTCGCACTCCCCATCTTCCTGTCTGCTGGTCATGTCAGAAGGTCGCACAGCGTGAGTGGGCTGATTTATGGGCTCGCCGGAGCGCACAAAGACTTTCGGAGGAAGTCGGAGCTCTCCTGCCAGTGCCTTTCAAGGCCGGCGAGTCAGGCGGCGCAGGGCTGCGGTGAGGAGCTGCCACCCAGATGAGGATGCCGCACCGGCAGACCAATGGAAACGGACTGCCTGCTTTCAGTTTTTTAAGCAGAGATAGAGAAAAAAATAGAGAGCAACAAAAAAGTCACAAACTCAATATAAAACAATAATTTTAAAAAATCAATATAAAAAAATTTGATGCTTCACGTATAATATCCATTGCTTCATCTCTAAAGAGCCAATGCTGCTCTTTGGTGATGTGTTACTGCTTTGGGAGCAAGAGAAACCCAAACCATTTTTTTTTTTTAAGCCTGGTTTTCCCTCTGTGCGTTGGCTGCTCATCTTTCCGGGTGATTCAGTCCTTGGTTTTCTCCGCCTGTTTTGCCCTGCTGGGTTTTCCAGCTCGGCGCCGGCAGGTGAGCACCGTCCCCGCACTGGAGTCCAGCACAGGTTGCAATAGCCCACGTGAAGAGGATGACAGCCATGCTGAGCTTACTGGCAAATACCCTGTGAGGTTTTTAGCCTCTGTTTGAGCGTTTGCTGCTTGAAGTCTCACTGATTTTTAGAATTTAGCAAAAGCTAAAGAAATGCAGTGGCCCCGCATGCTCCGAGGGGTATTTTACTTGTGAGGGAGGATTTATTGTCTAGAAGGCAGTGTAACATTAATCTAAACAAACCTGCCTTCTTTTTTTTGTGTGTGTTATTTTATTAGTAGGAAAAGGAACCTCTGATGATTTACTAAGTTTTTAGTAAATTTTTTGTCTGATTTTTTGTGCTTGTGCACGTCACTTCATAGCAAGTGTGCCCTCAGCCTGCACCCAGCTACACCTCGTGTACAGTGTCCACCCCCTGTGAAACAAGGGTCCTGTTCCATGCCTCCAGGGCTGTGCTGATTTATTATACTAATCTTTATAGAGAAAGAAATTGATTTCATGTTTTGCAGCCTTTTGTTCTTTGATAAGTGTCCTGGTGGGAAGTGCTCTCGTGGCTTATTAAGGAGAATGGGACGCTACCTTCTTTAGGTGAACACACAGGGGAAAGCACTTAAATTTTTGTGTTGATATCACGTGTTCTCACCATAATAATTGTAACTCTCTTTTGAGAAAATAATTTTCTAAAGCAGAAGGTATATTTATTTTATGGCTGAGAGCGCCATGGCCAGAGCAACCGCAAAGGGCAGTTATCATTACATTAAAAAGCAATGATATATGTTGATATATAAAGAATACCACCATGCATTTTCTTTTTGACTTAGGAATGACAGGGAGGGGAACGCCAAACAACTTCTCTGGCCCTGAAATTCAATGAAAAATTGCACTTCAAAGTATCCGACTGTATTAAAAGGGGAAATACTGCAACAGTAGTTTTTCTTGCACTGGTTCATCACAGGATTGGATACAGTTAAAGGGAAAGTTTGCATGAGTCTCACGCAGCAAATCAAAATGTTTCAGTGAAAGAAACCAGCTTTGAAGGGACCACCTACCATAAACATTATTCTGAGAGCCTAAGTTCTTAGCACAAGCATCCAAAGAGTAAATGATACACAGATGAGGGAGCAAACTGAAATTTCACAGAGTTGTAACTTTAACTTTCTGCATGTGTCAAAGAAATATGTCTTTTAAAAGAGCAGTGGAGCTGTTTACTATTAATGGCATCACTTTATTTATATACACAGCACCCGGCACCATTCTGATCCACTTGGTCCAACACTCAGATTACTCCTCGGCTGTCAAACTACAGTCTCATTTACTGTAATGTAACTTTTATTTTTGCTGGTGTATGCCTACGTTACAGTGATCAGATTGCAGGCATTTATATATTTTTTTTGGTCTTTAAGTGTTCTATACAGCATATTTCCAGGTGCATACAACTTACATTACTACCGCACTGGGAACAAATAAATTACAGCAGCTGTAATGAAAATGTAGGCATTTAATAGCCCTGAATAGCCTTTTTTTGTTGCCTTCCTCGAAGTTCTCCATCACTTTCTGACTATGCCAGCAGTGCTCAGCACCCACAGCATCTGCCAGCACCCTTTGGTCAGCAACACCACCCGCTCTGCCACGGCCCACCATTCCCAAATGATTTCTGCTGGTTTAATTGTTTATAAAGTGGTGACAAATGTATAGATTAGTTTAACAAACAGCGTTTGGATGTACAGCTCCAAGATATCACAAGCTGTGTACAGAGGATATTTATGGCTGAGACCAAAAAAGGAAAAACAACCAAATATATTTTGCTGGCTGTCAGGTCACTGTGAAAATCCTGGAATGGTCTGAAAAAAAGCCACCACCTGAAATATAAGAGGGCAGTGATGTCTCAGGCCAAATTAAACACACCCACAAGACTCTTTGGTAATAAATAAACAAGTAAATAAAAGGGTCTAATGAACAAACTGTTTGCCTTTCACAAGATGCTGTGGAGCCCTTAGAGCCTGAGTGCTGCATCCCAGTCACATTCCTCCTGGTGAATCATCCCCAGCTTTTATAAATACATTGCTCAACCAGCAAGTTGCTGCCTTCCCCGGTACAGCTGAAAGAAAACTATTTGGTCCAAAACCTTTCAATTTTGGAAGCCTCACATAGAATCATAGTATGGTTAGAGTTGGAAGAGACTTCAAAGATCATTGAGTTCCAACCCCCTGCCCTGGGCAGGGACACCTCCCACCAGACCAGGTTGCTCAAAGCCCCATCCAGCCTGGCCTTGAACCCCTCCAGGGATGGGGCAGCCACAGCTTCCCTGGGCAACCTGGGCCAGGCTCTCACCACCCTCACAGCAAAGAATTTCTCCCTAAGATCTAATCTAAATCTCCCCTCTTTCAATTTAAAACAATTACCCCTTGTCCTATCACTCTGCTCCCTGATCAAGAGTCCCTCCTCATCTCTCCTGTAGCCCCTTCAGGTACTGGAAGGCCATTGTAAGGTCTCCCTGAAACTTTCTCTTCTCCAGGCTGAACACCCCCAACTCTCTCGGCCTGTTCTCATAGCAGAGGTGCTCCAGCCATCTGATCATCTTCGTGGCCCTCTGCTGGACCCGTTCCAACAGGTCCATGTCCCTTCTGTGCTGAGGGCTCCAGAGCTGGACACAGCACTCCAGGTGGGGTCTCACCAGAGCAGAGCAGAGGGGCAGAATCACCTCCCTCGCCCTGCTGGCCATGCTCCTTTTGATGCAGCCCAGGATGCAGTTGGCTTTCTGTGCTGCCAGAGTGCACTGCTGGCTCATGTTGAGCTTCTCATCCACCAACACCCCCAAACCCTTCTTCTCAGGGCTGCTCTCCAGCCATTCTCCACACAACCTGTATTTGTGCCTGGGATTGCCTTGTCCCGGGTGCAGGACCCTGCACTTGGCTTGGTTGAACTGCATGAGGTTCACATGGGCCCACCTCTCAAGCCTGTCCAGGTCCCTCTGGATGGCATCCCTTCCCTCCAGCGTGTTGACTGCACCACACAGATTGGTGTAATCGGCAAACTTGCTGAGGGTGCACTCAATCCTACTGTCCATGTCTCCAACAAAGATGCTGAACAGCACTGGTCCCTGTACTGACCCCTGAGGAACGTCACTCGTCACTGGCTTCCACTTAGACATTGAGCCATTGACCACAACCCTTTGAGTGTGGCCATCCAGCCAGTTCCTGACCCACCAAGTGGTCCATCCATCAAATCCATGACTTTCCAATTTTGAGAGCAGAATGGCATGCGGGACAGCATCGAACGTTTTGCATAAGTCCAGGTAGATGATGTCTGTTTCTCTCCCCTTTTCTACCAATGCTGTGGTAGTATCGTTAAAGGCCACCAGATTTGTCAGGCATGACTTGCTTTTGGTGAAGCCATGTTGGCTGTCACCAAGCACCTCCTTATTTTCCACGTGCCTTAGTAGGGATTCCGGGAGGATCTGCTCCATGATCTTGCCAGGCACAGAGGTGATACTGACCAGCCTGTAGTTCCCTGGGGCTTCCTTTTTTCCCTTTTTGAAGATGGGGGTTATGTTTCTCCTTTCCAGTCAGCAGGAACTTCACCAGACTGCCACAACCTTCCAAATATAATGGAAAGTGGCTTAGCAACTTCATCTGCCAGCTCCCTCAGGACCCATGGATGGATTTCATCAGGTCCCATGGACTTATGTACCTTCAGGTTCCTTAGAAGGTCACATGTTTGTAACCTGTGTGGTTAGCTTTGTCATGTATGGAGGAAACCAGACTGGTGGTGGTGGTGACTGGTGTTACCTTCTAGAGACACCACAATGGTCCAGCAAAACTGGGATTCTTGTGGAGAATGAGGCTTTCTGTGCTTGTGGTGCGACCTTTAATTTCCTAGATATAAATAATGGAAATTTGGACTGATCTTAGGGTTTAATACCTTCTTGGCCCCAGAAATTCAATTTGTATTTCTGAGGCAGCAGGTCTTGGATTCTTCTGTACCTGAGGCAACAGCCCACCTTCACTGTTCAATACCAGTGAATCCAGCATTTCAAGTTTGATAAAAGCCATAGTTGATAAACTGCCCAAGGACACTTGGCATGCCCATGCCCTACTAGTATCCCTTTCTTCTATATAATCTTTTAAAATTCTTTCTCTCCTGTCCCTAATTCAGAAAGTGCATGAACACCACAGATCCATGGGCATGGCCAGACACCCTAAACCCTACCTTGGACATGGCCTCCCCTTTCCCCACCTCCATGTGTCCCAAAGTGAAATGATCTTACCTGGTCTCTCAAAGAAAAAGTAACTATGTCAGATAGGGGTGCAGCTGAAAGGGAACATGGACTCTTTGTATTTGGGAAGAAGGAAAAAAGGCAACAAGCCTAAGTCCAGAGCATTTCATGGTCGAAACCCCAACCATTTCATTATGGGAAGCCCAGGTCTCCCATAGCTCCTCCTCGCACCATCATCCTCACCTAGTAAAGGGCAAAGAGTCAACAAAGGGTAAGACTTTGGGGTGCTCCATGCTACCGGCTGTGGCCGAGGACCAGCAGGACTGGACTGAAATGGTGATGGCATTTCAGTGTGGTGGCCAAGTCTTTCCACTGTGGGTTCCTCAGTAACAGGGTTTGGAAACAGCTACCTTGTGCTCCACGGTCGATGGGCTTCAGTTTGTGTGCGTGTCCATCCAAGCTTTAATGAAAGGATCCCGGATGAAATCCATTCATCTGCAGCCTCTCATTTCAACGCATCCTTAAGTATACTGTGTGTGCCCCGGAGAACTGGTAACCTACTATCAAGGGCCTGATACTGCAAAATGTGGAGCAATTCCTGGGAGGTGCTGAGCATCCACAAGCCCCAGAAGTCCCTCCGCACTTCCCAGCACCAAATAAACAGGGAGAGTTATTCCAAGGCCTGCAAACCAAAGGAAGGATCCAGCCCAAGCCAGGTCTTGCCCTATGTTATTTGCATCTTGCTATGTTTAACTCCAGATCACAGTTTTTAGTAAATTGGGCTCAAAAATTATTTGAGTGGGTTAGAGTTTGGCTGGCAGCTGGCAAACCTTGGGTAGCTATTTCCTGTTCCTGTTATTTAGCTACTTTTACATTTGTCAGAGTTAATGCAGTAGGCTTTCAGCAGCAGACATCTCTTCTTTTAAGGCCAGAAAGTGTGTAAGAGAGCGGGACGATGAACTGTGACCTGGGGCCACCAGCCCTGCTGCTGCTTGAAACCCCAAGAGGGTGATGGGCTTGTGGTGGTGGCCACGAGTGGGGTGTGGGCTCTCCAGTTCATACCTCTGGATACCAGACCTGGAGGCACGCTGGCAAACAATCCGCATCAGAAGAAGCCAAAGACTTGCTTTCCAAGACTCTGGCCCAAAAAAAAAAAAAAAAAAAAAAGAAAACAATGTGTGCTCACCTGCAAATCTGGTCCCATTGTGCACAATGAAATAATTTACTTTTTTTTTTTTTCCAGCTTGCCTAGAGACACTTGCCAACGAACACAGTGACACAGAGCTGGATTTGTGCCGTGAGGCAGCAGTAGAGATTGAGCCCTCTGCGGCTTGTACTGCCATAGCACTGTGGAGCAACCCCTGTGAATGGAGTGGTGTGATCACCGAGTGTGCGGCAATGCAGTATCTATCCTTATCAGCAGCTCGTGCAGACGCTGTACCTGGTTGGAGGATGGACCCTCATGCAGCTTATTCTCTTTTCTTTTTTTTTTTTGAAATCACAGGAGTTAAAGAAAAAAACCAACAAGCCCAGACATGCAGCAGCTGGCAAGAAAGCAATTTCAAATGGGACCCCCCCGGGTGTAGGTCACAGAGGAGAGTGCCACCACTGCACTGTGACACTACGGCCTCGCCTTTTAGCACCAAAAGCATCCCTTGGCTAACCATCAAGCTGTTCTTAATCTAATCATTATTTCAATTCTGTACTTTACTTCAGTTTACTCACAGGGCATAATAAACCCTATTTCACACCCACACACAAAAACCATAAAACCCCCCCCAGCCGACAAGGTATGAATATTTTCTTATTTTTTTATTAATTATGATGAATCATCTGATGCAGTAAATTAAGAGACATCAAGAGATATCTATCCTATGCTAGAAAACAGGTTTTTTTAAGGGGATCAAATGCTGGCTTGACTCACTGCCCTTCTGCTCTTTAGACAGAGCTGCCTCATGGTGTTAGCTATATTATACATGATTATTCTCTCAAAGCTGTGCTCTTCTTCTTACAGTATCTTCATTATTACTGAATTCAAGGACAGCTAGACATTTGCTTTTGCTTCTATCAAGCACTGTGACATAGGGCAAAGTTTCACTTTCGGTGGTGTAAGGATATGGCCAAAAACCCCGTCGCTGTCATCGTTATCCCGCCCTGTGCGGGAAAGTTGGGTAAGCGGCCATCACTGGTGAGGACTCAGGTAATTGTAGGTCTGAACTCCACTGAACAATGCAAAATTGAAACCGTTCAGGCCACGGTGTTTTCTTGCTGGAGTGAAACCTACTCACATGAGGAAGGGCTGGCTGCTGGCACATGGTTTCAGACAGAAGGGCTGAATTTAATTCCAGCCTAACCAGACCAAACATGGTGCTATTTGTGTGCTCTCTTCCCCAGTATGAAAGTGTAAATGCTTTCTTAGACAGCCCCTGGGGTGCAGCACTGGGGAAAGACATACAGAGTTTACCTTCAAACCATGTGTAGAGTATATTGTAATCCATGTGCTACTTTTACTTACAGATTATGTTTCTTTTTGAGAGGTGGATTGAGACCTTGCTGTGTGACAGGACTCAGAGAGTTGTAATTAATGGAGCAGGGTCGAGTTGGAGGCCTGTAGCCAGCGGTGTCCCCCAGGGGTCAATACTTGGTCCAGTTTTGTTCAACATATTCATCAATGACCTGAGGGGACAGAGTGTATCCTCAGCAAGTTCACTGATGATACCAAACTGGGAGGACTGGCCGACACTCCAGAGGGCTGTGCCACCATCCAGCGTGACCTGGACAGGCTGGAGAGCTGGGCAGAGAAGAACTTAATGAGATTCAACAAAGGCAAGTGTAGGGTCCTGCACCTGCGGAGGAAGAATGCCAGGCAACAGTATAGGTTAGGGATGGACCTGCTGGAAAGCACTTTTGAGAAGAAGGATCTGGGGGTCCTGGTAGATAGTAAACTATCCATGAGCCAGCAATGTGCCCTTGTGGCCAAGAGGGCCAATGGGATCCTGGGCTGCGTAGGGAAGAGTGTGGCCAGCAGGTGGAGGGAGGTCATTCTCCCCCTCTGCTCTGCACTGGGGAGGCCACAACTGGAATACTGCGTCCAGTTCTGGGCTCCCCAGTTCAAGAGAGACAGGGAACTACTGGAGAGAGTCCAGCGTGGGGCAACAAAGGTGATGGAGGGATTGGAGCATCTCCCTGATGAGGAAAGGCTGAGAGAGCTGGGACTCTTTAGCCTGGAGAAGAGAAGGCTGAGGGGAGACCTTATTTATGTTTACAAGTATCTATAGGGTGGGTTGAGGGAGGATGGAGCCGGACTCTTTTCAGTGGTTCCCAGTGACAGGACGAGGGGCAACGGGCACAAGCTGGAACATGGGAAGTTCCACTCAAATAGGAGGAAGAACTTCTTTGGGGTGAGGGTGGCAGAGCCCTGGAAGAGGCTGCCCAGGGAGGGTGTGGAGTCCCCTTCTCTGGAGATCTTCAAGCCCCACCTGGATGCCGTCCTGAGTGATGTGCTCTGGGCAGCCCTGCTTTGGCAGGGGAGTTGGACTGGATGATCTCTAGAGGTCCCTTCCAACTCTGACAATTCCAAGATTCCCCCTAAATTGTCATGCTTTCCTCCAGTTAAGTCATAGTCACATGGACGAGGCCATGCCTTGGTGACCATGGGACTATAATAGACATATTTTCTGTGAGTGATGAGTAGGGGGGGAAGGTGGCTTGGAAATAAGGGCAGGAAAGGACTATTCCTGTATCCTGGAGAAAAAGGATTGCTGTCCTGGCTGTAGGCAGAGGCAAAGGATCTTGCATTCTTGCTGGGCACATGGGTAGCTCTATCAATTTTTGCTGATGTATTCCTGAAATCCACCTCAAACCCACCACAGCCTTGAAAAAATCTTTATCTGCTGAAGCCACCATATGCCAGGACAGAATTAGATTCAAAGCTCAGCTAAAATGGGGTGCGAGCAGTGGTGCGGGCTTGCCATTCTGCCAAAAATTGGGCCCTGTTGCCATCCTCCTCCCATTCTGCACCCGGCTTGACGTGCTGTGAGGAATAACAGGTCATGCCAGCCCCTGACAAACGACTCCTGTGGTGCTGAAGGTCACTTTGTGTTACGTGTGTGTGTGCGTGCGCCACCAGATGAAACACAGCCCAAGTTTTGCTAGGCACAAGCATCGCTTCTTGATGCCATGGCAAATCACAGACTGAGGTCTACTGCTTCCAGGCGGAGCCAGCAAGAAGAATGCTATTGATAAAAGTTTTGATATTTGATATAAAAATTTGATATTTGATATAAATATTTTGATATTCGATATAAAATATTTGATACTTTGATATTTGATATAAAAGTATTGATAAAAGGGAATGAAGATAATAGAGGATCTGCTGTTGCTAGCTGAAAGGAAAATAGATTTTGGACGGCAGCAGCAGAAATCAAGATGCTCTTGGAATGCCTCAAACCGCTGGTCCTGCAGTACTGCTCCACGAGCTGAATCAGGAGCCAAATCTAACCTAAATTAGGTTAGAAAAACTTTGTGGAGTCACAGAAATGGAGTTGAGGAGAGGATGCAGAGCTGAACTGAACTGTCAGGCCCACGATGGTGAGGCCAGCCACAGAATAAGCTGAAGGTAAGTGGTACACAAACATGCGCGTTCCTCGACATGCAACACACAGGTCTCTTTTTTTTTGTCATTTCACTTTAAAAAAAAATTCATTTTTGGGTCCCTGTTTTGCTAGACTGTCAATTCTTTAAACACAACAGGGTTGGTTCCTAGTTGGGGAATAACCACAAGCCAATTAGAAGTTAAATTGTTGAGCAGTATGCATCTAATTGAAGTCTCTACTTTCTGCCTGCTATTTTTAGTGTTTGGACCAGGCTGCAACTCCATGTAGGGTATAATCATGTTTATTTAAGAGCAACGTGTACCTCAGTGAGAAAAATAAAATCCAGCAGGCAGAGCTGTTTTTTACCAAATATACATGGGCGGGTGGTACACGTCAGGTCTAGACTGCTCTGTCTCTCTTGTTGTACGCTATCTCCCATCAAGCACGCATCCTTTTGGCTTCAAGTCTCTCTCTGTAATACGTGCATGCACGTGCTTTAATGCAAAATGCATTTCCCCAGTTCTTTTATTGTCATTTATTGCCATCTATAATCACTGTTTCCCGATCTTCGGAGCAGTGAAAAGAGACTCGGGCTGTGCTGGAGCAAACAGATGGGCTGACACATTCATAACTTCAAGGGTAAAAAGCTGAAGAAGGTGCCTTTAGTTAGTCCTGAGCAACCTGCCCTTACCCAGGGGAGTTTGAGAGTATTTTGGGTACACGTTTGGATGTTCAAGAAGTGATTTGAAGGGCAAAGTGACCATTTTGGAGTTTCTGGGTAGCTTCCAGCAAGGGGAAGTGTAGAAAATGGTTATTTGCTGGAAGTTTTCAATGTCTGAGCTCTAAACGGTCAGGGGACTGGTGAGACTGGGATGGGACAACCTCACCATCAGGTTGGATGTCTTGAAAGTCAAGACGTTTTTCTTTATGCTTGACGGGTGAGTAAAGGGCCAGGAAGGAGTGGAAAGAGAAAGAAGAACAGGGGAACCAAACCCCATCAAGAATAGAAGAAAAAGACCTTTCCTCCAACTTCTCAAGTGGACATAAGAGGGTCAAGACAAGTCAGGAGTAAATCAGAGGGTGGACAGCCACCTGATAGCTGATGTTGGGTTGCAAACAAAACCATTCAGTCAGCGCTGTAAGAGGTGAAGAGTAGGGGATAAGGATACAACCACATAGGACACGTGTTGGGAACCAGAATGGAGATGAACAGATTCATAACGTGACACACAGACTGAAGAAGGGAGGGCGAGATGAAGACCTTTAAATGATTTTTTTAGCCAGAGGTTGCAACAGAAGCTCTGGCTTTGCCAAAATATCACATCAGTCAGCCTTAATAATGATAAGAAAGGAGAGACTGATTTGCACCTTAAAAAGCTCTGTCTGTACTGCGACTGCCCTTGTGACCTAATTGACTTGTTTCTTTAAAACACCCCAAGAAAGTAAACAAAACCAGAGGCCCAACAGAATCCAGTGTTTTTAGTAACATCGGATTTTTCTTATTCATCTCTATTTTATATATGCCCGTTGAATAGCTTGTGTGCAAGGCAAGTCGTGTTGGGAGGAAAATAGTGGGGGTTTTTCAGGAATTTTGCATACATTCCTCTTTCTCACCACACAAGGGGTTTGAATTGGTTTCAGTGAGGAGCCATAAATTTTATTCAAAAAATTCCCACACTGATTTATCCCATCTCAGTGGCTCTGCAAAATATAAAGCCAGTACTAAGCAAAGCCCAGCAGTGCCCTTCCTAAAATACAAGCCTGGAAAGATAAGCCCCAGAACTTCATCTTAAATCAAGCAGCACGTGCCCTTGCTCCTCGTCTTATTTCACAGCGTCGGATATGAAATCCTGAGATGGAGTCCATTTGTAAGTTAATGAAACAATGTTGACAAGGAAAAAATAAAACTCAAAATACATGCAAACTGATGTTCTGAGGCTTAACGATATTTAAGGGATGAACTAAGAAATTGAGGTTGTTGAGTTACCCAAAGACTCCTATAAAATACATTTATCTCTGTAACAGGCAGATGCAGCAAACAGACTTCAAATTCTGAGAGTGAAGGTTTCTAAATAGCAATAGGCTACTTACTAGTAAGAAGTGTTCAGGACTAAGGTGTTATGACAACAAAGAAAACTCGAGGTTTGAAAGGCTCTTGCTTTACTAATTATTTAGTTAATTACATCCACAGATTAAGACGGAGTCAGATCTAAGAAAGGATCAAGATGCCCAAATAAGAAGGATCTGGCTTTCTAGGCCATTGCATTTCTGACACAATGAAGAGTTGCCTAAAAACAAAAGCTGAAAAACACCACCAGGAGCACAACATCAGGTCTGGTCACATCTCCGGGGGGGGGTGTTTAAACACTTCTTGAAGCTGTTTCCCCCAGCCTAATGACCACGCTTGGGTTGTGTAGCCACGCAGTCAGCAGGATGCCATGAGCTCGCAGGACATGGCACCACCCACGGGTCGTGCCGACAGGACCCTGTGCAACATCGGGAACTTCATGGGGCAGAACCTGGCCTTTTCCCAAACCCAGAACAAAGTTCAGTAATGTGAACAGAGGGTCTGTTAAGCAGCAGAGTATGGGAAAAATGCAGACATGAGGGCTGCAGCTAATACCTGGGGTTGCTCAACAGCACAACAACCAGGCACTAGGCAGCTTTCAAGCATTAGAAGTGTTTGCCACTCGTTTGCTGATGATTACCCTATGGACTGTATGAACTGTATAACAGAAGGGAGAACAGCAACTCAATATTCAACATGTCAGTAAACTTTTAAAGGGCAAGGAAAGCTGGAAGATCTGCAAGAGAGAAAACTAATATTCTTCTGTCCAGCTGGTTGCTGCTGTGGCACTATAAGATGCTACGGTACCATGAAGGCTCCACTATAAATGCAATGAGCATTTATAAACCACACGGCACAAATAAATCCACAGAGGCGGCAACAGGGTATTTTGCTGGATAAGGATCTTACCAGAATTGTACGCCATGATGATTCCTTGTTACAAAAGTTGTCAAAAAAACCCCTTGATGTACTTCTAAAGGGATCCAAGCGAGCTTTACAACTCAGCTAGAAGCTGGAGGCCTCTTTTGCTAATACAATGCTTTGGCCAACCATTAAATGATATTTTTTTAGGAACATAATATCTAAACCAAAATAATTATATATTATTTGCAACTATGGAAAAACTTTTATATTTAGAAAATTTCAATGCATAAGACATGAATTGAAGGAAGGGTTTTCCCCTCCCTGCTGATCACTCTGGTTTGCAGGGGCATCAAAATATAACCTGGGAAATACTAAGTTGGTTTCTCCACGAACTCATCACACTTCTCTTTGCCGGTGCCTCCACTTGGTGTGGTAGGACCATTGCAGCCACTGCCAGCTTTCAGTGACGTTGGACTTGTGCTGTCCTCAGCTTTTGAGCTCCCAGGAGAATATAAAATCCTACAACAAGGGTTAAAACACATCAATACTATGGGTCACAAGGGACTTCCCTTCTGCATTCCTACTGCTTTCTAGATGATCAGACACATAGGCTGACAGCAGCTGCTACCAACAAACACTGCTGGCTTTCTGGTGGAAATAACATTAGACTGCTCAGGCAAAGGACAACCAGCTCGGAAATAGGATTAGCCCTTTATCACTCTGCTGGAAGTAGCGTAGATCACTGGCACGTGGCCAGGTTTCATGGACTAGAAAGTCCCCATCTGCCTCCAAAGGGACTCCTTACCAAGGAGGAGCTGGAAGCTCTCCCCAGCACACAATGGGACAAAATACTTCAATGTTGCTCATAACAGTGCCTTGTCTTGACAAGGAGTGCCAAGACAATATCTTGCACAAATAAGCCTTCTCTAAAATTCACATAAATACTCTGGGGCAATGTTGAGTTTGAGTAGGAGCATTGCCCTTGAATGGTGTTGACCTCAACCAACCTGGGGACATAGAGTTTGGGCTGTTTCCTCAGCAAATATGCCTGAACAAAAGTAGTGTACACCCCATAACCCTGACAGTCTCAAAAAAAAAGGAAAAATTGAAAAGCTACACGTAGAAGCAGATTTCTGCACAAAGGATTTGGGTTTTGGGTTGAAAGCGCAAGAGCCCATAAGATTAAGTGGTCCCTGTGGATGGGAGAGGAATAAAGTAGCTCCAGGCTCTTCCCTCACCTCCTCTCTGAACGCAGCCCATGGGTTGTGGAATGTAAGAAGCCAGTCTTCCAAATAGGGGAAAGATCTGGGCTCATTGCTATCGTGGCCATCACTCATTCCCCTTATACAGGCTGGACTGTAGCCAAAAGAAATTACATTTCTTGGCTGATCATTTATGGTCAGGCATTCCTCCTGGCTAAGGCAGCTAAAGCCTCGCTAACACCAGACGAGATGTCTGGGACAGCAAAGCCGCCGTGATAGGGAAGGATCAGTGCAGGCCAGCCCTTTGGGAGGATGGGCAGTTTGGGGTGACCTAAAGCCAGCAGAGACTTCCTCAAATACAAGTTAAAGAGCAGAGACGCCTCCACGCACACCATGGCAGACTTTTGTGATGGAAAGCAGCTCCGTTAGCATTTCACTTCTCCACTTCCCAAGGCACACCCCATGGACCAACACCTGCTCTCACAAGCAGAGAAAGAGCTGCCATTCTCCTGAACCTTCCCAAGGTCCTCCTGGAGAAGACAGGTGACCTCAGCTGAGCAATGGGTGCAAATAACCTGCTTTTCATTAGAAGAGGAGTCAAGGGAGGCTCTCCACACTTCTAAAAAATGGACCATGGCAGGATCTTTTATATCCTCCATTCTCATTCTGCTACACACCAATGGAGAAGTACTCCTTGAATGTGCAAGCTAAAATAAATTACAATTAATTATAGTTTTGATTTTACTGTTCCTTGTATGAATCCAATTATTCTGAAAAAGAAGCCTGAAGTCCAGGTCCTATCTGACCAGAGCTATCTGACTTCTTACCAAGTTGCAAAGCTGACATTTTCAAGTGCCACCTGTACACCCAAAGGCTGGCTATAAGGCTACGAACCCCCTGCGGATCAATAGAAAACAGAGAATTAACGTTAAGGTACAAGATCAAAACTATACAGAAATACTTTCATCTGTCCCGAATTGGCTCTCAGGATTAAAGAGGAAGTGAACCAATTTTGGAACATGTTCTTCCGCACTTTGGCCTTGTGTTCATTAGTGATTTATGATGGCATTGGCATGTTTTCACCTCAGCCTCATAAAACCCAGGAATATTAAGTAGCGCACAGTAAAATTAAATTATTTTTTTTTTTTCCCAAAGTGCATCCACCTTAAGGCAAAAGTGGTTAGACAACCTGACCTGCTACAAGAGGTCCTTCCTTGGGCACAGCAAACCTGGCTGGAGGATGTGCTGCTCTCCTCAGCCTGGAGTTTCAGGAGCTCATTTAAAGGAGGACATCAGGGCAGAGGGTGAGGCAGGGCTCAGAGTCACTGCTGGCTTGCCAGCGTTGTTCTTCCAGTGATGGAGCTCTTACACAATCACTTATTCTTCTCAAAATCAGCATCTTGAACCAATTACGTGTTTTAGAGGAGGTTTAGTTTAAAACTAAAATGAATGAAAAAATAAAAATAGACCAACGCTTCCCTGTGGGTCTGACACCCACATACTTGCAGCCCAAGATCATATTCTCAAAGAGGCAACAGCAGGGCCTTAAGGAGCCAGTATTCAAGACAAACAAAACAAAAATAATAATTAAATAAATCCCACCCCCCAGACACTTATAGTGTCATGCTTCCCACTGCCCACAATCAGCATTTAGAGATTTCCTCAGCCAGTAATTGCATCTGAACCTCTGTCGTCTATGAATTTGCCTTGTCCCCATGTGACTTAATTTATGAGTTTTCATTTTGTGGCCACCAGTTACACAACTTGGCCGTGTGCTGGGTTTGTTTTAAACCCGCTGGCTGAGTCGTCCATCTCCTCCTTGCATTGTGAGAAACAAAAATAACCACTTGGTCACCTCCTCAGCATTGTTTACAGCTTTGCAGACCTCTCTTACCTTCCCTTAGTCATCTCTTTTCCAGCTGAAAAGGGCTGCCAAACCTTTCCTTGTATGGGAGCATGCCCTCAACTCTTTACCCTTTATTTTTCCTAGTTCTGCTATACAATAAGCTTCTGGAGTCACTTGGTATCACCATATCATCCTGCAATATTTTCCTAGGCTGCTACTGGGATGTTTTTTTTTCCAGCTTTACTTATCTGTCCTGATTCTAAGTTTGACCTACAGATTTACTATTAAAGAAATCTTAAGGGGGGAAAAAAAAAAAGTAATTAGAGCTGAAAAGCACAGGACATATCCTTGAAGGACACCATCACCTCCTTCCACCACAAGCAGCAGCTCTCTGTTCCCGTGGGCCCCTCCCCAGTTATTTCAAAGGAGGAAAAACCTTTGTTTTCTCCAGTTTCATCCCTTTGGTGAGGCTCCTCACCAAGGTCTTTGCAATCATCTGGATCACCTTCCTCTGCCTCCTTTGTTGATTCCTCTAACAGCTTACTCCAAGGCTGGCAAAGTGCCACTTTCTCATGCAAAACTCACGCTGAATCTTTGCCCACCCTACGACATCCATCCATTCATCTCCAGCTGCTTCTCTTCACTCGCTCAACCGCTCAGAACTGGGATTTAGAGAGGTGAGGGACACCCCTGCCAGATCTCAGAGCGGGGAGGCTTAACATCCCATTGTGGCCCAGTTACACCTCTCACCCTCCCCAGCCAGCCCTTTCATCGCGCTCTGGCCGTTCGCATGCTGATGGACTTATTACTCACTTAAATCACCTGCTAATGGGTCCCCTCCCTCACTGAGAGGTAGATTAGAAGCTCTGCCCAGAAGTGCCCTCCTTAAGTATCTCAGTTATCCTCACCCCCCTCTTAACGTGTTAATTAGGGACACAAGTCAGGCACTGGGAGGGGAAAAAAAAAAAAGAGGAAAGAAGAAGCTACTTAGGAAAAAAAAGAAGTAATAAACATCACTTTGGATTAGCAGGGATAAAGTATATTTGTTTGAAGAAGTACAAGGCATGGAGGAAACCATACCTTTAGTGCTCTGCAAGGGGTGCTGAGGAGCTGGGCCACCTGGATGCTCCACTTCCCACCCCAAGTGAGATCAAGGTTTGCTTCACCAAGCCCTCAGCTGAAAGACTTATGATAAAGAACAGCTTAAGCAGGTGGGTTAACTCCCCACAGGAAAAATCCAGCCCCAAACGTAAGGGAAAACAAACAACCAACCAATCCCCCCAGAAGCTTTCTGCATTGTGTTACATCCATAAAGGTTCTCGCTCACTCTCGTCAGGGTTTTCACCTTTCTGAGCCCAAATGTGCAGTTTTCTGCTCTGTGTCAAAAGAGGTGAACACAAAAAAAAAGAAAAAAAAAAAAAAGGAGTTTTTCTCCTCCTAATGCCTGTGGATGGATTTAAGGACTTTCATAACCTTTTCTTGTACAAGCACAGAGAGGGGTTTTCAATGGCATGGGAGTCTAGTGTTAAATGCGATGTGAAGACTGGTGGAAGCAAGAGGAGCAAGAACATCTATTTTAAAATTTGTTTGGTTGGTTTTTGTTGCTTTTTTCTTAAAGAGATGTTTCTTGTGCTACAACTTGGGGTGAAACTAGTATCTGAAGGAACTTAGGAAGAAAATTGGAAGAAAATTATATTTGTCTCCCCAAGAACTCATTTAACCAGAAATAATCACAGCAAAAACAGTGCCATGTCCCCATCCTCCTGTGTCAGATGAATGCCTTTATGCCAATATTGTCCCCAGGTGCAGCAGAGAGGGGCTTGCTGATGATGATTCTGTGAAAGCATCTCCTCGAAGTCTGTAGCCACAGATCATCTCAGGAAAACCATAGCGTAGTTGGAAGAGTGATTCAATTTTCTCTTCAAATCCTTGAAGCCATCTGTGTTTGTACAGCCCGTGTCACCCCAGGCTGGGGTAGGGCTGTGGGGGTCTGGGGTGTTGCTGTATTATTTTTAGCTGAATGCTGCAGAGGTGCAAGGTATGTAACAAGCCAGTGGTTAAGAGTCTAGAAAGGGCTTAAAAAAAAATTCAACAGTTAGACAAATTAATAGCAAATTGTATATCAAAGGGAATAGGACCTTTTAAAGCCTGTAATGCAATAGTTGTAACTGCTAGGAAGAGCACATGAAGGAGGGTACCACAGACCCCCCTGCAGACCCTTTAAATACTGCCTCCTACCACTGCGGGGGCTCAAACCCCACCGGGTTACGCGCTGCTTTGTTACCCTGCCCTCTTTCAGACCCCCAAAAGGTAAAACTTTGGAGCAGGTATCAGCAGCTCCTTTCCCGTGCTTCCACTGACCTGGACAAGGCACCCAGTTCAAGGGCTGAGCAGGGCAAGCACTACATCCTCATGCTGTGCACGGGGCTGTGCTACAGCAGTGATGAGGGGATCCTGCTTATTGATGCCCTGCCAGGGCTGGAGCCACCCTTCCATGGGCTGCGCATGATTAAGGATTTAATTTGAAGGAGAAACGAAGGGGAAAGGTTATATTTGCAGGAGGCTGTAAAGCTGTGCTGCCAGCAACCAGTCATTAGGGGAGGTTGCTTTAAAATGTTCTGGTTTTTTATTGTTATAAATAACAATATTTAACTTTGCAGAGCTTTACGGTTAGCTCTTCCAGCCCTATAACCAGGAACAGCAAGTAAAGATGTGCTAGCCCTCCTTGTCCACGGAACCCTGCTTTTTCTATTAGCTCTACCATTTGCTTAGAATAAGAGGGTATTTTCTGTCTTTAATTTTTTTTGGGGGGGGGTGGAGGGGGAATAATTTCATTAGAGAGTAGGGTGGTTGGTAAAGCACATCCTGAGACGCCTTTTGCTATGGGTGTTACTGGATTGTGCGTCGTGTGCTAAAATAATGTGTTTTTCCATATTTCTCTTGATCAGAGCGTGAGGTCCAGATCTGCACCCACCAGCCAGTTCAAAGTCAAGGGCTTGTCACATCCCATCTTTGCCAAGCCCCAATCAATACACGTTTAACTTCCCATACTCTTACTGTTTTTTAAGGGTGTAAGTCTTAATTCAGGCATTCTGAAATACGGAGCATGCACCAGTGGGGAGAAGAGGAATAAGGAGGGATCACAGTGACGCTGCCTATTAATTCCTCAGGTCATCCTGACGCTCCCACCCATCTTCTATTTATCAGTGCAATTGGCATTAAATTAATATTTTGACTTCTCAGGCTGCCAAAGCCCTAAGGCAGGTTCAAGTCCCAGGGGCTGAACTATGCATGGGGACAGGGAAGACTGAAAATATCTCCCTTAAATAAATGGGTGATACTGTCACATTCTGTTTTGTTTTGGTCTTTTTCCTGAGGGATGTTACTAAACCCAGTTTCTTGGTGCTCTACTTGAAGAACAAACCCTGAAAGTTCATATGGGGCAGAAACGGGAAGAGCTCCTGACTGCTCGCTGAGATGTGGTACGAGGAAGGGGAGAAAAAAACAACCCACAAAACCATTGCTTTTGTGAAATCTGGCCATGAGACTTGATTATTCCGGAGATCTGCTGTGCTAGCATGGGTTGCAGGAGATGATAGAGATGCACCCTGGGCTTTGGAGGTCCTTAATGCCTTGCATCATTTGGTGCTGACCTGAGCTGCTCCTCTTGCCTGAAAAGAACTGCTAAAAATGCCTTTTTTTTTTCTTTTCCCCCCAGACTGAGACAGTGAAGAATATCAAGGCATAAGCAGCATAAAGTAGTTTTTGGTTAATGCACAGAGAAGTACAGAAATGGCCAAACTGCCTGAAAAAGAAGAGGATGGAGAATACGGCACAAGAAATGGTACCGAAGGCTTTTCAGACCGAAATAATCACTTCATTAAGGTATTCAAAGTGCTGAGGGGTGCAGGGTGTCACCACAAGGCCATCCTGGTGCTGGAATGTGTCTGCAAGGATGGAGCTGGGCGGGATGACGCGGGGCTCCAGGTCCACCCGAGTGCCCTTGCGAGTGGGCAAGATTCGATATAACATGATGCAGAACCAAAAAAGATGCCTAATTGCTATTTAACGCATCATGAGTGTATTTTTCAAAGGTGTCAAAGCTGTATCGGTTCACTTGTGGAGGAGAGAGTGCTGTAACTGTGGAGAAAACCCCTAAACCTAATTATTTTATATGTACTAGGGATAAAATAGGCCGCAGTTAATGTCAAATCTGAACTTATCTAAATAGTTACTGATGCTTTATTCATAGCCAGGTACCCTCGTTGCTCTAGTGCCATTGATTTTTACTGGGCATAACTGTAATGAGTAATAAGTGTTATCAAATAGCAAATTTTTTAAGCATCTGTTTTTAAAAAGTGTTTTTAATATCTTTTTTTATTATTATTTTTGAAGCCTTGCGCAATGATTGAAGTGCTGAACTCAAGCCTTTGAGTCATAAACTCTTTCAGGAGGGGCTGGTTCAAACCCCAGCTCGTGCCACGACCCCAGTAAAAGCTGTTCCCGAGCGCAGCCCCGGGACGGTGAGACGTAGAGCCGTGCCGCCCAGCAATGCCACCGCGCAACATCCCTGCCACCGGCGCATCGCCATTTAGCTTGGGGCACCCGCAGTTTCCCTGGCTACGGGTAGTTTGGTGGGCACAAACACATTGAGTGCATTGAGGAGGTTTAAGGAGCACGAGTGTTTTACCCTCTGGTTTGGGGCAGCTTTCTCAGCCTGCATGGTGCCGCTTAGTCCCAGCCCTGAAAGAGCTGGAGGAAAGTCGTGGATGACCCCTCGCCTGTGCAGAAGGAAGGCTCCTTTTTAATCATTTCCCTCTACCTGGGGCTGTTTGTGCCCTCTTTTGCATTTCCCGTAGCTGCAGGCTTGGTTCAGCACCAGCTGGTACTTGCAGGTTCCTGCCAAGAGCTGCAGTTTGGGTTCAGGTTCAATAATCCCACGCACCAGTGCCGTCCCCGAGGTCCCTAAATAGGCAGCGTTAGTCCTAGAGGCACCCAACATGAGCCATCAGGTGGCATTTCATGACAAGATGTGACACTGCTGGAGCATCTCTGCGAATGGGAGGCGGTGCCCTCGGCACCACCCCAGGGATGTGCTGCTTCTCGGTCAGATTCGGGCTGGGGGTACAAAGCGCCGCTGGGTCATACAGGGAAGATCCCAGCATGGTTTTGCATCCTGAACACCTTCCCCCAGGCTGCAGGGAGGCCAGGTAGGCACAGGAGAGTTGCCACCACTGCACTTGCTGCCCACCAGTCCCACGCTGCATGACATGCCCCCCTTCCTCCACGCACATCTACGACCACTTGCAATAGGGGGGCAGCATTAGGAGTGAAAGGGGGGGTGTGGGGGGGGAAAAAATGCCTGCTCGCAATCTTCCCTCCCTCCAAGCCACCCCAAAACGGAGCAAACTCATAGTAACAGGCTGCAAAGTGAAGTGAAAAGTAAGTCTTTATTGTGCACGGAGCAAACGCTGCACCCGTGGAATGGTCATCACTGTGCTCCTCAGCACCCGTCCCACCGTCGGCCACGCGCCGCAGCCCAGCACGGCCCCTCCGGAGATACTTTGCTCCCTCCTCACCCCATGGAAAAATGAGGCAGGAGGGTGTTTTGCTGCTGCCTGCCCTTCCCAGAGCCCTGGCCACGGTGCCCGTCCTTCACCCCGCATCTGGTGGCTGCCGTGGCACGCAGCAATTCCTAAAAAAGCAGCTGGAAAAAATAGTGATAACCAAACAGCCTCTCCCGCGGTGTGTCGGGGACGAGCCACCCCCCTCTCTCGTTGGGCATTTCCCCCCGGGGCACATATTCCCTCCCGTGGGGCAGGGAGGGACCACGATGGCCACACACAGGCAGGAACAGGCAGGCGGGGATGTGCAGGCAGCTGGGACTGATTTTTAAAGAACAGTTTATTTGCTCGCAAACAGACGGTCGCATCCCTTTGACCTAGATTTAAAAACCCAGTGTGTACAAAGTCACAGTCACGGCTTGAAGAGCACAAGGCAGCACCCTCGGAAAAAAAAAAAACACCCAAAAAAAAAAAAAAGTCGTTAAAAGTCCCGGCGTTATGTACAGCTAAGTGCCAGCTCGAGTATTCACAACACAGTAACGTACTGCAATTAGTCGCTTAAAAAGTAGTTCCCTTGAGAAACAACCTTCCGCTCCGGCAGGGCCGGAGTCCGTCCCGTCCCGTCTGTCCATCCGGTGATGCTCAGTGCCGCTGGCAGGTGTGCAGGCGGGAGGCGTCGGTGGGGCCGTGCTCTCGCTGGAGGCGGCACGCCAGCCCCTCGGCGCACTGGCACCGCTGGAAGATCTCCAGGCCGTGGGTGCCTTTCCGCCGGTGCCGGGTACACACCTGCCCCTCCCGCAGCACCGGCTTGCAGATTTTGGACCAGAAGTGACGGGCGCAGCACAGCCCGGCGGCGCAGTCGGACGAGCGAAGGCAGAAGTCCCCTTCTTCACCTGCCAGGGGACAGCGTGGCACGTGCTCAGCCCGGGATGCTCCCACGGGGGACGGTAGGGCGGGGGCATCCCCCATGTGGGGCAGTGAGGCAGGGTGGGCATCCCCCCCCCACCACCCCAAGCCGGACAGTGGGGAGCATCCCGGACTGAGCCCGTAGGGAGGCAGAAGGGGAGGGTGGACATCCCGGACCGACCCCACTAGGGACAGTGGGGCAGGGTGGGCATTCGAGACTGCCCCGAGGGACAGTGGGGCAGGGTGGGCATTCCAGGACCCCCTTACCTTTGGCAGTGGGGAGCCAGGCGGGAGCAGGCGTCCGTCGGGGCAGAGCCTCAGCGCCGACCTCGTCCAGCTCGGCAGCTCCGTGGGGAGGCTCCGGTGGGGTGCAGAGCCCTGCGGGAGGCAGCGGGGTGGCTGTCAGCCCCGGGTGGGACCCCCCCAACGCCCCCCTCCCGCGGACGCTCCCCGGGTGTCCCTCCCCTAGCGCTGCCGCCCCTCACCGTTGCTGCAGGTCGTGCCGGGGCAGCACATGGCGTCGCGCAGGCAGCGCTTGCGGCGTCTCCGGCAGGCGAGGCAGAGCGGGGCACCCCCGCCGCGGGCCGCCCCCCCGCAAAACTCCTCGGGGCCGCAGTCCTCGTCCTCGGCGCAGGGAAAAGGCTGGAGGTGGGGAGGGACGGACAGCGGAGAGTGAGCGGAGGGGGTTCAGGGGGGCCGGCATCCCCACACCCCGGTGTCGTGCCCCCCACCCCCTCCCCCAGCTCCGTCCCTCCATCCCCGGTGCGTCCCCCGCTCCTACCTGCCGGGTGGCGGCCGGCGGCGGCTTGTTGCTGCCGTCGAAGGGGGCGGCGGGGGCGGCGCTGGCCTCGGCCGCCCCCCCCAGGGGGGGTCCCTTGATGGCGTTGGAGCTGAGGCCGCCGCCGGGCGCCGCCGCCCGCCCCGCCGGGGCTGCGCAGCTCAGCGCCGCCAGCAGCGCCACCAGCCCCCTCATCCTCGTCCCGTCCCCTCCCGGCCCCTCGTCCCCGGTCGTGTCCCCGTCGGCGGAGCAGCTCCCGCGGCCCCCGAGCAGCAGCTACCTACGCTGCCCGCCGCCGCCTTTATACCCCCGGGGGCTGCCTCCTGCGCCCGCCCCCTCGGGGAGGAGGGCACGGCGGATGGGATTTCAAAGGGGCCCCCGGGGAGGGTTGTGCCCCCCAAACCCCGGCCAGATGCTCCGCACGCCCCGCCGCCGCCGCCGCTGTCTCCAGCCGGGCGCGCCGCTTCGCCCGACGGGGAGGGACGAGGAAAAGGAAGAGGGGGCTTGCCCCATGCAAATCCCACCTCGGTGGCCGGGAGCCGCGGTGGGGTGCAGAGAGACACCCACCCCCCCACTCCCCCCGATGGCAGAGTCGTTCCTTTGGTCTCCGATAAGACACCCCCCCCCTCGCTCCTGTCTGCGCATCGCCTGACCCCAGCCCGGGGGGGCACGGGGGGGGCAGCACTGGTGGGGGAGCTCCCGGCCCCTTTGATGCGAGGAGATCAAAGGGGTCGCCCCCCCTATTCCCGCCCCCCCCGGGTCCCCCCACCGACGCCCTCGGGGCGCCCCTCCTCCCCCCACCCGCGGCGGAGCCGGCCCCACAGCGCCCCCTGGCGGCCCCGGCGCCCCCCCGGAGGGTGGGACAGGAGCAAAACCCCCTTAATTAAATTGGTTTTCCCTGATGAGGGCCTAACGCTCTCAGTCATTTTTCTTTAGCGGAATTGGGAAGAAAACACAGGCAAAAAAAAAAAAAGTCTAAACTCCGTAAACCCTACGTGGTTATTCCCAGCAGGGTGGGCTCTTTCCAGCATCCCACCAGTAAGCCCCAGCACCCACCCAGCACCCACCCAGCACCCAGCTCCCCGCTCTGCTGGGACCTGCTATCGGGCATTTCAGCCCCCAGAGGCTCAAGCCAGGCTAATAATTGGCTTTTCGGGAAAGTTTTGGGGACCACGGAAGGCAGGTGGCCCTGGGGGGGGGGGGGGGGGGGGCTGAGTCAGCAGCCAGCAGACACCCCCGCCTGGCCTTGCTATTTTTAGGCTGCAGGAATGAGGTCCGCACCTTGTCCCCAAACCCCTGTCTTCCCCCTGCAGTTTCAGGTGAGGGCTGAGTCACGCTGGGATTTGGGTTGGATGATTAACTTGCATCCGTGATGGCTGCATCCCACAAAACCATTTTGGGGCGTTTCCCAGCAGTTATCAAATGGATTTCCCTCCGGGGAAGATGTCTTCTTGCTCCTTTCCCCACTTTTCCTTGTCTTTCTGTGCCCGCGTAGCACTGACGGCCACCCTCAACCTCGGCCGCGCTGAGGCCGAAGGGCGCTTGTGTCACACGGGGTGGGGGGGGGCAGAGCAGTCTCCCCGGGGTGGATTTAAATCTATGGGGGTTTAAATCTATCTATTTGCGTCGCTGCTGTGAAACGTAGGTGTCACCCCGCACACAGAGCTGATGGTGGTAGGACACCCCGTGGCTCTGCTCCTGAGTGGTTTCACAGGGGTGTTGCTTGGAGTCACATCTGCTCCAGGGATTCATAGATTCATAGATTGGTCCAGGCCGGAAGGGACCTCCAAAGGTCATCTAGTCCGACCTCCCCGCAGTCAGCAGGGACACCCCCAACTAGACCAGGTTGCCCAGGGCCTCGTCGAGCTTCACCTTGAATATCTCAAGGGAAGGGGCCTCAACCACCTCCCTGGGCAACCTGTTCCAGTGTTCCACCACCCTCATGGTAAAGAATTTTTTCCTAATATCCAATCTAAATCTCCCCTTCTCCAACTTAAAGCCATTGCTCCTCGTCCTGTCACTGCAGGCCTTTGTAAACAGACCCTCCCCAGCCTTCCTATAGGCCCCCCTCAGGTACTGGAAGGCTGCTATGAGGTCTCCTCGGAGCCTCCTTTTCTCCAAGCTGAACAACCCCAGCTCCTTCAGTCTGTCCTCATAGGAGAGGTGCTCCAGCCCCCTGATCATTTTGGTGGCCCTCCTCTGGACCCGCTCCATCAGGTCCATGTCCTTTCTATATTGAGGGCTCCAGACCTGCACACAGTACTCCAGGTGAGGTCTCACCAGAGCAGAGTAAAGTGGCAGAATCACCTCTCTGGATCTGCTGGCAACACTTCTTTTGATGCAGCCCAGGATGTGATTGGCCTTCTGGGCTGCGAGAGCACATTGCCTGCTCATGTCCAGCTTCTCGTCCATCAGCACCCCCAAGTCCCTTTCCTCAGGGCTGCTTTCTAATATCTCATCCCCCAGTCTGTATTTATACTGAGGATTGTTTCTTCCCAGGTGCAGAATCCTGCACTTCCTTTTGTTGAACCTCATGAGGTTCATCTGGACCCACCTCTCCAGCCTGTCCAGGTCCCTCTGAATGACATCCCGTCCCTCTGGTGTATCGACAACACCACACAGCTTGGTGTCATCTGCAAACTTGCTGATGGTGCTCTCAATGATGACACAGCTTGTGGTGGGAATGAGGTCCCTTTCCAGCCGCGTGCCCCAGACCCACTTCTGTTAAACAAATTCTTCATCCCTGAAGAGCAAATACGCTGCAAACGCGCTCATTGGTTAGTACGTTCATGGGATAATAACTGGGGTTGGAAGTGAGCTGTGGGGGTCACCCGGGGCCAGCCCTGCTCCAACCTGCTCGGGGGGATGCTGGGGCTCAAATAAGCACTAAAACTGCATTAACTGTGGCCGTTCACCTTTGCATCCTGCAGCAAACCCTGAGCCCGGCACTAATCTCTTACTTAAGTACCACAGATTTTCTTTGGTTTCTCTCTTACTGCGTATCGTCACAAAAGAGAAGCAAACCCACCATTTCATCGCTCACCAGAAGATCTCTCCCCAACTCGGCTTCTGCCGTGGAAGAAAGCCACCGACGCGCCATTCAAAAGTAATTATTTTTATTTCAACTCTATAAAGTATACAACAGGCACTCGGCAATTACAGCTGCAGGGAAAATACAGAGCAAAACAAAAGCGGTTAAAGTTTATGAAAAAAAGTCCTTAAATCTACATCAAAAGAGTGCAACCGGCTGACAGCCGGTGGATGACTGACATCTGTCTGACAAACAAAACCTCTTTCATGGAAGAAGAAAACTGGAGAAATTAAGAATATAAAATGGAGGGCTAGTGTAAAAACAGCGTGAGTTGGGACTCGGTAGGTAACTCCGAACGAAAATTTCCCCTTTTTGCCGGTTAAAGCCCTAAAACCGCCCAAGTCTCAGCGTTACGGCTGGTTCCCGCGGCCGGGGAGCTGCAGAGGACGAGGAGCTTCCATCTTCCCAGCCGGGCTCTGCGGTGGCTCGACTACGGAACGGGTCGGGGGCGGGAAGGGGGAAGACGGTGTGGAAAAAAGCACGGATCCTGTTTTCTTGAGCGGTGCCAAACGATCTCCGCCTTCGCCTTGGGGTTTCGGGTCAAAACAACCCGCAGGTGGGGTTTGCACCCCGAGTCGCTTGTCGGGGTTTTGGTTTTTTTTTTGTTGGCAGGTGGGAGATTTCTAAAGGGATCTGTGTGATTCGGGAGGTGGGTGCTGGAGCGCAGGATGGGCTGGATTTGCACAGCTTAGCAAAACAGGAATACCTGTCTACGGACTGATAGGATGTCATATATTAATTTGACCCGCACATAACATTTATACATTTCACAGAAATGACTCTGTATCTCATTAACGGATACACAGCTCTGGTACATTGAACAGAAATAAGAGAACAACTTCATCATTTCTGTAATTCATCAATATTATATAATAAAGGCTTAGAAACTGGTAGGAGAAAGAACTGTAAAACGCAGCAAGCTAAGAAAGGACGACATTTTGAGGTGTGTTTGTCTTTGTCATGCAGCATAACACCAAATTTGTAACTCTTTTTTTTTTTTTTTAAATAGGATGCCATGGATTTAAGGCACTTGCAACAATGCCAGATAGCTAGTCGTGTTCTAAAACTATGGGACGGATGAGTTAACAGTACAGTTGACATAAAGTTTAATAATACTGACAATTATGACATTAATTCAAGTCTACCTCGATCTAAAAACATTACATTACAAATAAGAAAATGAAGTAATAATGCCATGGAACTCTAAAAAGAAAAAGTTATATGTGTGCCACAAAATATCAACACGAAAATACCTATTTACATAAATATTCGCTTGTGGTCCTGTTGTTAAATAAGAGTTTGCTATGGGTAATGCAGCACTGTGAGAAGCTATGGATCGTCTGTGTCTTCACAACACCCATCTTCGTACGCTCATTTTAAATACGGGAGCTGGTTTCCCCTTACGTAAATACGCCGTCGTCTCATATATTAAAAAAGGAGACAAAGAGGAAAGGACCGTAAGTGGGAACACAGAGGCAATCCATCGCTGTGAATATACATATATATATATATATATAATGCAACTCAAATATATTACTTATAAATGAAGGCGTTTATCATATACATAGGCTAAGTACGGTGTTTAAAGTATGCTTAGGGAAAGTGATGGAAGTCGAGTGAGGTGTCTGATACAAAAATAAACTTACACTGGGTGCAGTGCACACCGCACGCCGCAGGGGTTCATGAACGTGCGTGGCACCAGGAAAAAGGAATAGGAAAAAGAAAAATAACTCATCGGCCCATTTTAAAACCTCCTTCTTGTAATGTTGTCGGGTTGCCCCCCAAAATTGTTGTGATGCTCTTTCCTCCTTGGCAAGCCCTCGACCGACAATTGCATCTCAGCTACTGAGTACCATCATTTTGGGACAATCTCCCTCTCTATGTTCTTCTACAGAACGTTACCAAATGCCACAAGTTTCTTCTTCCAATGTCGCTGCATCGTCGAGTGAAAAACCAGGGGGATGCGAGGAAAGAATTCGGCTTTCAGGCAGCAGCCTCTTTGCTAAGATGCCTAGTGATTATTTCAGCCTCAGTACTCGGCATTGGCTTTCAGAGTCTTCCACCCCTCAGAGAAAGGCTGAAAAGCAAGCGTCTATTTGCCTTATATGAGTAATTCCCGGGAGATGTACTGTCTTTTCCGTATGGTTTTGAAGGCAAACAAAGTTTTAACGATTAATGAATAGCAGGAATAACCTGACGTTACTGTGCCGATGGCATCCCCTCACCCTTTGGAAAATTAGGAAGGGAATTCAGTGACACAGACTGGTTTCAAAGGCATTGCGATGACCGAGCTCTTTAGTTTGCTGGCGAACAGCAGACATGGTCAATGCTGTCAAAGAAGGGGAGAAAATACCTTTTAAATGCACACTACTAAGTCACATTCATTAGGAACGTGGGAAAGAGTTGGGATCTAGCATCGGGAAAATAATTTTTGCTGTTAAAACATACGTTTCCTACATCCTATGTAGGCAAAAGTCCTATGCATGACTTTTCAGCAAAAGTTGATCTTTCGACTCCCAGCGTATACACCAGCTCTCGGCAGCCCTGAGATGAAACGGGGCAGCGTCCACTAATTTTCTGGGGCAGGGTCTGTTACAGAGACTGAAAGTTGATAAACTCTTAGTCCAATGCACAACGCAACAAGCAGGCATCCAGGAGAGGATTCCTCTGTTGTGTCCCACGAATCAGAATAGACTGCACTAAAGCAAAGGAAACGCCACGGAAGTGAGGGAAAAGCACACAGATGATAATACTGTTTCCCCCAGTTCTTTTTTTTTTGTCTGAGCTGACTCGGCTCTAGGCATCCCTGTGCCTTAAACACGGTCACTGGGGACCTGGTACACTGGGGACCTCCTCGCACAAACACATCCAATATCAGGTTTCCATTTAATTCCATGGACTTTCCCATGGACCTCCTCTTTCTGGTGAGGCATTAGGATTACATTTTTACGGGCAATATTACAAACAGAGCCAGCAAACCGGCCCTGTACCACCTTTTATTTTAATTAGCTTTGTACTAAACACAGAAGAGATGCAGACATCGAGACGTAGAAATCATCTAAGAGTGTGATGGAGAACAATGCCTCTTGCTACATATTTCTGAAATGGTGGTTGACTCCATTTATATTCACAGATGAAGGATGTACATAGCACCTCTAAAGTACATTACGGGTCTTGCATTTTCCCTTTGGGTTCTGAAAAGGTAAAAGTTAAGCTTAGTTTTATGCCTAATAGCTAACCAGTAAGACCAGTGGGCTGCTGTCACTTTATTACAGGACCATTATTTAAGCACTATTTTATATGTAAAAAGGATTAATTTTATGGGTTTTTTTTTGTCATGCAGTTATGTATTTGTACCAAGGGAAAGGAAAAAACCAAACCCAACTGTCATGTTATAGTATGTTCTCAGCTGTATGAGAGAAGCAACCCATATCTGCCTTAACAGGATCTAGAGCAGTTGTGCTTTTGTTTCACCAGGCTAAAAAAAAATATTCTCAAAAAGAAAGAGGAAAGGTCACATTCAGTCTTGTCAAGAATACCACTTGGAAAGAAGAAGGACAAATTTTACCACTGCTTTGACGTGAACTCTTTGACGAGGACCATTGTGGTCCTCCTTTGCCCCTACACTGGCCTACAGTAGAAGATCTACAGAGGTTGGAGGGTGGGAGTAGCCAGAATCCTGCACTGTAATTAGCTACAGCACTTAATAAATTACTATTGATTCTACTGATAAAGCCAGTACCTTGCAGCTAGAATTAAGTGCGTCATACACTACGTATCTCTCGACTTTTATAATTAAGAGTGTAGCAAGATTGTCGCAGTGATAGAAAACATATCTCTTTACTGGTGAAAGGCTTTGTGTCAGGACCACCATGTCAACTGCTATTTTAAGTTCGAACATAAAACATGAAGAGCACTATTGTCATCTAAGCAATAAGTCCTAATGCCACTGTAGTTACTGTAGCAGCATCAATCAAGGCATCATGGTGACCCCGAGCACTAATCCTCCCCAATTCTTTCGGTTTTGCTGGCAGCCATGTCCCAGGAAGCTGTCTTCAGCAAGGCAGAAGCAGGTAAGAGAAATACATTAAAAATCTATGTCCCATCCTGAGTTGTCGTCAGGGGGTGGTTCATCACTGTCCTCCGGGAAGCTGTCAAAATTGCTTGTGTCTGTCGGAGATGCAACCTGCGGAAAGAAGAGAGTGACAAAAAGGGGACAGTCATCAAAGTGGGCCTCTGCAGCCATTGCCCCTCCATCTCACGACCCTGGTCATTCACGAGAATTCATTGCTAACTGCAGCAAGCAAGAAAAGTCCTGCATTCAACAACTTTTTCCTGAATCCCAGGAGGACTTCCCACAGCCCCTCTACTCTAACAATCCAGCCCCTCTAGGGTCTCTTCTTCAAGAGCAACTGTCCTACCCCTTGGTACAAGATCAGCAGAAAAGCCTTGGGCCTCACCAAAGCCCAGGATTTCCAATTTATGGCTCCAGGATCCTGAATTGGAGGCCAGGAGCTGGGCCCCTGCCACCTTCGAGTTTCCCAACAAGTATTGCTCAGCCTATGGAGCCTACCAGAGAAACCCATCTTCACAGGACGAAGGCCAAGTACGTTTCTTTTTTGGAAAGAATGTCATTTAAAGTCTACTGTAGCTAGGTACTTTCTAATTTTTTTTTTTGCTTTACAATGATGATTGAAACTTTCTTACGACGAGACCCCGATACAGTCAGTGCAATTTCAAAATGAAACAATACAAAACCAGACCAGCAGTTCTCCACACCAAAATAAAATAATCAGTGTCTTACTAGAGAAAACCAGAACTTTAAGCTACCTGGAGGTGACTGCACTTGCCATCGGAGCGCTGTGCAGGAAAAGCTGTATTTTTAAGCTGTTTTACTTGTGTGGCTGGTGGAGAAGCTTGGGCCAGAGCCCAGTCTACAGTCCAGGAGACGCATTTGATGCTGGATGCTGCTATAAGCCTTGGGAAAAGACTATTTGATCAAGAAGAGCTCCAACTTCAGCTCTAAATTTAATTTGCTGCCCAGCTGCATCAGCATTTCTGGACTGCTGAAAGCGTCTTGGGGAAAATGAAGATCCTTGAATACCCAATTCATTTTGAAAAAAATAACCAACCCTGCAAAAGCTTAGTGGAGTGCTACAGAGTGACGAGATGTTCCACTGTGTAGTGAATGCTGTTTATTTTGTTGGTGCTGGCATGGTTGAGTTGGACAGCCTTCACCTTTCTGGTCCTCACCCTTGGAATACTCCTCACTGGAGCATCTTTACCTCCTCTATGGTGCCATGGCCTGGACCACGTCCCTCTGTTTCTCTCAGCCCACCCCACGTGAGCTCTCCCTCTGGAAGCAGAAGTGTTGGGGATATGCGTACAAGATATCCCCAGAGATATCGAAGTATAAGAGATGCAGTTGGTGTGGACAGTCACGGAGAATGCGCACAAGCTGGAGCTTCTTGTGAAGCCTCTCAGCAGTGATGGACAGTGTGTAAGTGGACTGCACTGGGTGAAAGCATCTGTGGAGCTCCCTGGGGCTCATCTGCAGATGTCCACTCTGGGAGCACCTAGAAGGGCAGGCCCAATTTTTTGAGCTCTGGCTAGATGAGGCTTTAAGGGAAATAAGTCCTGCTGTGGGAAATGGATTGCCTTTTGTGTTCATCTGACAAAATAAAAAGGCTGAATATATACAACAGCTCAAGTGTGGAGTGTTTTCTTAGAAGAAATATAGTTTGGGGAAGAAAGGTTGGATGAGTCGTTACTCTGCTGATTGACTTTATGTGATGCTGTTGTGTGCAATTCCCCACATCTGTGAGGTCCAGGACACCTACATGGCATGCAGTCCTTCGCTGTCATGGGAGACATGGAACAAATGTCCCTCTCAATGCCCCCTCCAGCCAAGAAGTGACACTCTAGATTTACCTCCTGTCCACCCAAGAAGGTAAGTGCAAACATCAGTATCAGCTGTCTGGCTGCTTACCAACATCAGGGCTTGAGAGGAATTACGGTGCAGAGATCTACACATCTCTCTCTTAAAGGCAAGAGCTATGATGCAAGACAGCAACGTCTTTGGAAGGGTCAAGAAGGAGAAGCTTATCAGGATAGCTACTGTTACAGACTTAAGCGGTGGTATTGAGGCTCAGCTGCTCCTGGAAGCAAAGTCCTGGAGCAGGCTGTAAACTGAGATCTCCTAAAATCCTGTGGAATAAGAGCTAAGGAGCAGCTTTTGATTGCTCCCCCAGTAGAACCACGTAACTGCTGATGAGGGTTTAAGAGCTGGGAAAGACTTTCTTCTTCAGAAAATAGCTAGTCTCTATGTTTAGCCCTGCTGGCTCCTTTCCAGTTAACAAGGAGAGGTGCATTGATTGAAGGAAAAAACTGATTTCTTCTCCCAGAGCTATGTACTTTAGGTCACTTT
The DNA here is from genome assembly GCA_002844005.1 of Limosa lapponica baueri. NCBI lineage: Eukaryota > Metazoa > Chordata > Aves > Charadriiformes > Scolopacidae > Limosa > Limosa lapponica. The sequence goes on from KZ505809.1 coordinate 231,779, forward strand.
TCAGATATGGCTCTTACTGACAGCTGGGACTTCAGCCAAAGCAACTAAGCTGCTCGTAGAAAACAAGGCTGAGAGGAACAGACAGCTTTGGGGTGGATGAGGTTCTCTCGTTAATGCAGGCAGGTTTCGGAGAGGATCTCAAGAGTATGTTTAGAGAAGATATTAGTCCTAAGAGCTCTAGGGAAGAATAGGCTGTGTTGAATTGGGATTAGGGCAATGCATGACTGTCAGCATTGAGTTGTCCTGGAAGAAGGATTCCTCTGAAGAGGGGAGGATGCTCCTGCCTACTTCAGAGGATGACACCGCAGCCTTGATGGCGGTGTGCTGGCCAAAAGGGTGACAGCAGATCACTCTCTTGGGAGCAATCAGTCATGTTCCTTGGTAGGACGTTACCAGACCCAGGAACATACAGCCTTGATGACGCCAAGAAATAATGCCAATGAAGTGACCTGGGTGCTCACACAACCCTTTCCTCCTACTGCATTGGACCTCACTGAAAAAGCAAAGAAAATGTGATTTCCTGCATAAGAGGCTGGAGGGTGGCCTTCCTCTAGGCAATGCCAAAGGAGTAGAGACCCTTTCTGGTGGTGGAGCAGCATCCCAGCTTGGGGATGTCAGGGAGCAATTCATGCCCAGAGAGAGCAGATACCGCTAAAGTCACTGCTGCTTGTCGGGCTGTCTGAGGGTTAGACACGCAGGGTCAATATGCATATTGGGTAAAAGCAGTATTGGAAATCTTCTTACCAAACTAAAAAAGCACTAAAAACAATTACAGAAATATATTGGGGCATTTTTGGGCTACTGATATCCTGCAGAGGTAAACCAGGAATTGAAACTGGATGTAAAGGAGCAAACTTGACTTTATTGTCTGACTTGAAATGTGGTGAGCAGTACTGCTGACAAATTAATAGTCATTAAAAAGAAGCTTAACAGGAAAAATACAGTTTTGATTTATAAAACACGTATATGTTCTTTGGGCATCCCGCTTTAGTCAGATATTTGCGAGGTTCTGCTTTCTTCCACTGACTGCCAGTAGCTTCTGCAGCCCATAGGGTGAAATGGGGGGGATGCAAAACCCTCTTGCTCCTTCATAGCTGCTAAGAAAACCTCGGGATGGCATATTTAGTGCTGGAGCCATGCCTGCCACTGCTGCAGGAGGTGCAGGACCACGGGCGGACGGAGCAACGGGATGCAATTAAACACAATTGCTAATGTCATTCTCTTGGTGATCCCGCAGGAGAGGCACAGAGAGAAAGGGATTAAGTTGAAACAAGGAGTGGAGGCTGCAGAACAGAAGGGGCCAAGGTAATTTCTATCAGCTAATCCTGTTTGGTTTCCCTTTGTGGCAGGCTTTGTGGGTAAAGAGCTCACAAAGACATCAAAGGAAGAGCTTTGCTCCAAAGGAAAATGAATCGAGCTGTCCCTCCGCGTCTGCTCCCAGTTAAACATAAACTAGGCGGTAGCAGGGCTTTTCATGTAGGACACGGATGCAGGGAAAAAAAAGGGTGAAGAGCACAAAAGGAAAAACAGAGGGAAAGGTTAATGCAAAAGAAAAGGGAGATGGCACACAAATCCCACTTACCTTGTCAAAAGAAATAAGAATAAAGAAGAAAGAAAGAGGACACATCTGAGAGAAGGGGTGAAAGCAGCAGCTCTCCACTGAAATGTGAAAAGTAGATGAAGAAACAAGTGAAGCAGGTGAGGAAGAGAAAAATGCGTAGTAGTGAGTGATCCTGCCCTGGTATCCTGCTGCCAAGAGCATTTTGTCGCAGTCATGCCCTCCCCAAACCACCTTCCCCTGGAGGAGACTGCAAGAAGACCAAGTATAGCTGGAAATATCTTTAACGTGACTTCCTCAAGCATCTTCAGAAGAAATAAAGCACATGCTGTCATCACCTAACTCCAGAGTATTAGTGCCCGAAGCTCACGATGTTCATGTAAAAGAAACTCGTTGGCCAGGAAGAAGAAAATAAGTAGGAAAACTTACACTTGGTATTATAGGAGGTGTCAGTGTCCCTTTTCGTAACCCTTCCCAGTTAAAGCCTTCAAACCATCTAGAAGGGAGGGAATAATGAAACAGTTAGACATAACGACAAAAAAATTCTCCATAGCACAAAATGAAATTGAAATTGCTTAAGCAGCCAGTTTCATCTCCTGCAGTCACCTTCTTCAAATTGTTCAAACAGCCTTAATAATTTTTCCTGTCACCTTTATGAGCAACCTGCTCTAGTGGAGGTGTCCCTGCCCATGGCAGGGGAGTTGGAATTCGATGATCTCTAAGGTCCCTTCCAACTTTAACCATTCTATGATTCTATGATATATGTTTTTTGGGACTGAAAATGAAGGTGTGTAGCAAGTCGCTGGTGATACTATGGCAAGTACAAATTACCAACGCTCAGAAGAAAACCATTCCTCACTGCAGGTGTCCTTGCAGCTGCTCTTTCCTTCTTATAGGGTTGATCCCTCCCATATGAGACCCCTAGTGTCCTTTGAGATTGGGAGCTAACGGCATGCACAGGGATGTGCACAGGGTTGGGAGCTAAGGGCATGCACAGGGTTTGCCCAGACTACGGCAGCTCAGGTGGATGGATGAGCCCTGAGATGAGCCTTCAACCCATTCACCCAAAATGTCCATCCAACCCGTTTCTGTTGCTTTGGGGATGGGAGAAGAGAAGGTCCAGCATGGATGGATGAGACAACCTGCTTCTGCAAAGGGTCTCTAACTTGTTCTTATTTCCTTCCAGCAGCGTGAAAGCTTGTGAGACAGCACTTAACAACTCTCTCCCATCAGATCAAAAGGGATGATGAATTAACATTATGGGTAGAGAGAAAGTGTGTTGGGCAGGGACAGAAGGGAAATGGAGGAAAAACCTCGGAAAGTGATTCTGCAAACCAAAAAAATCCAAGCAGGCAGTGTCTGAGCTGATTGCTTCCAATGCTCTTCTGCAATTAGAGTAGTTAAAGCGTAATGGTCAATGTACAATGCGTTTTGCTCACAGGCAAGGCTGGCATCTATACCAAAACACTGGGGAAAAAAAAAGCCTGATGGAAATGCAGTTAGAGCCTAAAGCACACTAGAAGGGAAACGCCAAAGGAGTTTAAGAAGAGTATTTTTTTTTTTTTTTCCAGAAAATTGAAGTGTTTGAAATGCGTGGTTCTGCAGGTTGGGTCTGATGGATGGTGAAGACACTTACTTGTGCTTTTGGATATCTTTCACTCCGTTTTTCAAGTTCCCTAATCTTTCTGATGGATTGTCCCTATAAAATGAATAACAAAATCAGTTACTTTCTTACTCCTGCTGAACAACTAATTTCTTTGCAATAAGATCAAGGTGATTATATCTCATATGTTTACCTGCATAGTTTTTTAATTAAATTAGCAGCATTTTTGGCAATCTTCTTTGGAAATTCAATCATGTCTATTCCCCTTAATATGATGTTATAGGTCTTCATGGGGTCTGGGCCTGAGAAAGGGGGACTTCAGAGGGTAGAGGAAAACAAAGAAGATTAAAAGCTTGTCTTTAAAATAGCATTGAAGATTGATTAAAAATAAAAACAAAGCAAACGAAGCAAAACACAGTACCCTACTGAAATGAGAAAAAGTCTATGATAACTAGCAATGCTTGGCTTTTCATGATCTTAACTGAGCCAAGTAGCTCTGATACCATCTGGATTTCAGGGATACTGCCTGGAGAGAGGTACTAAAGAGTAAAAGCATGTTTTCTGCAGCAGCACATGCTAAACCTCTCATTTCCATGATGGCCCACGTCCCAGCAGCTTGAGGAACAAGGGACAGAGCAATGCTCGCTGGCTTATTCTCTGCTTGATGTTGTGACATGCTTTCAGTGGGGATTAATTAGGTTTCCATTGGTTTAACAGAATAGGGGCCTGGGTCGAGCCCCAGAGGATAAGCAGGTTGAGACAATGAATACTCTTCCAGCTCCTGTATCCCAGGAGTGAACGATGGGGGATGAGGTGAGGAAGTGCCAGGGAGCCACTACTGCCAACATCAGCAGTAATATATACATCCAAAACTAAATAAGGGAAGGGATGGATACAGGGACTCAAGTTCCTATGGTGTCAGGTCTACCTTGCCTTTTCAGACAACCCATCACTGCACCTCCCCAGTTGAACTGCAAACCCTTTGCCCATCATGCTCAGCTCGCTCAGGGCCAAAAATGAATTACTGGTGTCATTCCACAGCATCTCCTAAAAGGCCTGCTCATGTCTTTCCCTTTGAGAGGTCGGCATGGAAGCTGTGATTTAAAGTGGAAAAACTAATTATTAGGCTCAGCAGCACAGTGCTGTGCTGCTACAGTGCACGCCAGCTCTGAACCTGTCCCTTGCCTAATCAGGGTGACAATGGCAGAAATATTCGGATCTATTTTCAGCAGCGGCGCCGGCCCCGATGCCCATACCTGCCAGTCAGGAGTTCATACATTAAGATTCCCAGTGACCAGTAGTCTGCCGAAATGTCGTGACCTTTGTTCAGGATGATCTCGGGGGCTACGTACTCTGGGGTCCCACAAAAAGTCCATGTTTTCTTTCCAAATCCTATTTTCTTTGCAAAGCCAAAATCGACCTGCGGAAAGGAGCAGAGTACCATCAGGGCAGAGCACGAGAGGGAATGTCAGCCATGCGCTCCCCTCCTCTTGAAGTGAAGCAAAGCAGAAAGGTTTCCTCGTGGGAATATTCTCCAAACTAAAGCATCGCGGGTCGTTCCAGAACCGGGCAACTGCAGTGACCTTTTCGCCGATTTATCCTTCGTAATATAAAAGGAAGATGCTCGTGAAGGAAGAAGAACAAATGCCAACACGGAGGGTTTCTTGGGAGATGTAACTGCGTATCATTCACAGCTCAGGTTGAATTGTTTTGCTTGCTTTTTTTTTTTAAACTCCCAGCCTTTACCTGAGCAAGAAACTACTTAGGCTGAATACCGACTATTTTGGCATCTCCTAAAAAGTTCAGATTTCTCTCCCAGTATAGAGAGTGATGCAGTACAAGTGCCCTCCCAGTTTTCCCGAGGCTGTCCGAGCATGCTGGCAGGCTCACAAACCTCAGCCTGCCCCTGTAGCAGTGCCCCTATGGCCCTGGCAAGCACGGAAAATCAGGAAACGAATCTGGGAAATGAAGCCGTCCTTTGGGGCCCAGGCAGAGCTCAGGTTAATAGGTTTACTGTATGTTTAGCTCTACCCGCTCTGCCCTCCCCAGCCTCGGCGCCGTGCTGGCCCAGAGCTGTGGTCTGTAACACACACTGCTCTCCCTTGATGGCTGGGAGACGCTCCTACACCTTGAGTCGGCCAGGAGCAAAACATCGTACATGGTCACAGTCCCACAAGGGATCCGGGACACTTCTCATGGATGAGTCCGTGAAGATCAAACTGTCTAAGGAGCTGGGGGTTGGTGATGGGACCAGCGCAAACCCCAGTCCAGATCCTCCTGGGGTGGGGAGAAGGACAGTCCTGCACCTAACTCTCCTCAATCATCTGACACCTCACTGGAAGCCCCAGCCTTAGCGAAATGCTGTAGAGTATAAACTCTGATGTCATTCATTAGGCTTAGTGTCATGGTGACACATGGTGGATGCCACCAGGCTGTAAAGGACTATGATGGTGATGGTTTGACTTACTGCTCTCATCTGCTGGAGCCACTCCGGAGTGTCCCTTCCCAAAGGCAGGGAAGAGTCCCCAGGATGAAAGGCAGAGACCTTGCCCCTGCCGTGACTCTCAGGGAGGGCATGAGCCCCTCTTGGATGCAGCTCTTTTTAGGAGTGCATTGCCCCATCCTTCACTGATGGCTTCCCAAGTGCCCACATCCTCCAGCACCTCCCACCAATGGAAGACTTCCTTTTCTCCTCCCCCTCTCCACGGTCTCACCTGGTGTTTGGGGTGAACCTTACACGCAGGGCAGTTCTACAGTGATTTTTGAGGCAAAAAAGTAATATGAGTGAACAAAGCAATACAGTGAAACCCATCAGTAACTCCCGAATTTGGGGGGTGGATGTCTTGCACATGCTGCCGTCCTAGTTTGGGGAGGTGGATCTGACAGGGAGACAGCCCAGAGAAGGACCATGACCTTCTGGGAAGAGCAGTTTCAGGCAGAGCCTTAGGCGGTTGTCCCAGAGGAGTTTGCACAGATCAGTCAGCTGTGTTATTGGTGCTAAACCACAAGCGGCTCTTATAAAGCAAGAAGCTGTCCTGGCCACAGTTCAGCAACACAGTCCAGAGCAATTAATAATAATAATTTCTTGCCATGACAGGGTCATGATTAATATCTCCATTAAAAATGCCCTTTTTTATTGCTTACGCAAAGGGCACAGAAACAGCAGCATACAAAATTTGTTTCACCAGTTGTCTCCAAAGTCCACAGATGCAAGTCCTCCCTTGCTCCCACCGGTATTTTAAGGAACCTATCTTCAAGTTATTTTTTAGTCTTTCAGTAGCTCCAAAAGGAGCTCCAAACAAGATTTCTCTTGATGGTCTTCTCTAAAAATTCCCACTTCAGGACCGCAGACCTGAATTTCAAGCCAGAATTAGTTGTTTCGCAGCTCAGGTGTACCCTGAGCCTCCTCAGTCTGCTGGAGGTCGGGGAACACACCCTGGTGGTGGGTGACAACACCCTTGCCCTGATCTCATCTCACCATCTACTGATGGCCACCATCAGAGACAGGACCCTGGGCTGGGTGGACTTTCCTTCTGACCCTCTTTGGCTAATCTTGTCTTCTCCTCTACCCCTAACACCAGTTGCCTGGTAGCAGCGGTGACTTTTTTTTGCCAAACCAGATGTTGCAGGCACTCACCAGTTTGGCATAACCTCGATGATCCAGAATGAGGTTTTCTGGCTTGAGGTCCCTATAAATGATCCCTTTGGAATGCAAATAGGCAAAAGCTTCGACCACGCACGCCGTGTAAAACCTGGTCGTCGAATCCTCAAATGAACCTCTATGTAAAATGAGAGAGAGAAAGGGGACAAAGCGATTAGTACATCTCTTCTCTTCCTGGCCTTCACCCTATTGTTAAAAAATGTGTCCAGTTCAGTAGAGTCACTCTAATACCTGGAAATTACCTGTTCCTGAACTCACCTTTATACATAAATTTAATTGCATTTCCATTTTTGAAGTTAGCATCTTTGCCTTCAATCTACCTTCGTATCAAACACTTGAATCTAAAATATTTTAATTTATTTAATGCAAAATTATTTAGTTTTCTTTTATAATTACATCTCATAGAAGTAAAATTTACAAATTCCTGCTAAGTAAAAGGCGATTTTTTATTATAACCTTTGACTTTTGGGTGGTAGAGCTATTTTGAGCTGTGGAGATCGAGAACTCCCATATTAATGTTCAGAACCAAGACAAAGGCAGAAAAATTACAGTTGCTGGGACTTGAAGTGTTAATTGTAAATTCACCAGAAACTGCACTTTTGGATCCTTGTTTCAGCACCAGTTTGCAAACAGTTTTCCGAAGCAAATCAGATCCCCCTGCCTGCTGGGAGCACAGGGTGGGAGCTGGCTGAGCTCAGAAGCGTCCCTAAGCTAGGTGGCAGCAGAACCACAATTTAAAGCTGGGAGAATTAAAGATGAAATTATCAGGCTCTAACAAAGAGCAGGAAAAATACCACCCGGCACCTGCTAACTTTGCTACGGTTCTCGTTTTAATGGTCCAGGGAAGGTATGCTGTTAGGAAAAGGAAGAACTACAAAAAATTCGTTCTAGGTAATTAAAACAGAAATTAATCTTTGCTTTCTGATCAATCTTCCCGATGCATTTCTTTCGCTTTCCAAATTTAATTCAATTATCTTCCAGTTGTAAGCCTACTGAATAGCTACACCTGGTTCACCGCATCTTGTCCAGCCCCATGGGCGTATTGTGTGCACGTCCCACGTCCACCCACCTGCCCCCTGCCCGCCCTCAACCAAAACCAAACGCTGCAAGGTCAACCCCCACCCCCGTCCAAGGCAGGAAATTCCAGGACTGCACTTCCTTGTGCATTACGGTGCTGTATGTAATTACATGCTTTCCTAACTATTTTTTTCCATGGCACTTCTGTGTCCTGACCACCTCGTGCTCCTTGTAGGGTGTGGATTTGATGCACGATGCTGTTTCCCATGTTGATGAGCAGCCCTCATATAATATGTGGCATTTGGACTAAAAGCCCGTGCAGAACTATTGATTGCCTCCTGCTCACCACCATCATACCTGACTGTGCCATAAATATTAAGAAATATTAATAGACATCGTTTATCACATTTCCTCTGTGATAGAGGTGGATGCTGCTATTCACAGTTGCAGAGGGTGGGCAGAGGAGCAAACGCCGAGATGAAAACAGGAGGTCTTTCTCTGGGATGGGAAACTGTAGATTTTCAGAAGACTTGGAAGAAGTCCGCACTTTTTACCTTGAAAATGCATGTTCCCATGGATTTTGTTCACAATTGTGAACTCTCACTAACGCCACTGCCACCTTTGTGTTTTGGTTTCTAAGTCCAGAGTCTGAAAGGGCCATGGCAGCAATGCATAAAGGTGCGGCGCTGGAAGGACAACATCTCCAGACCATGTCTTGCAAAAAGGCAGCGAGACTGGCCTTAACATTGCACCTCCTGCAACGCCTGGTCACAGCCTGCAGAGTCATTCTCTGCCATCAGACGTGGTTCCCAAAGGCTTTGTCACCCCTAGGACAGTCCTACACTTCTCTATCAGGTGCCTAAGCCTCCATCCAGGCTCTCAAACGTGGGAAGTGGTAGCATGGGCACTGTGGCCAGAGCCGTAATTTCTGTGGTTGTAAAAAGCTATTGTTCTAGATAATGAAAAATTAAATTATATAATTAATTAAATCAAAATTAAAATATGCTGCTGGTTATTTAGGGGTACCTTTTAGAGATGAAGATACAGGGAAAGGGCAGTCAAAGACTTGTCATTGATGCAATTTATCACGACTACCATCACTACCTTCTGTATTTTTTCAGAGTGACCATGAGAAAGTAGTTCTGGGTAAGTCTCCACTTACATAAAGCCTTGTACATGTTGGATGCAACCTCTTTATTCTCAGATATGACTGGATTCACTTTACGCCTAGTTATCTGCATAGGAACCAAAATATAGCCTCACCTTCCTGGGATCTTAAATTAAACATAGCATGGTAAGATCCACATTTTGCCCAGGAAAGATAAAGACCTTTGGTTATCCGGAGGTGTATGAGAAAATATTCCACTTTTTAAGATAACGGTTTCTTAAAACTCACCTGTCCCTGAGAATTGTCCAGAGCTCTCCACCTAGACAGGCCTCCATCAGCATGTACAGGTACTTGCTGTCCTTGAATGTCCTGTAGAGCCTGTCGTTGGCAAACAAGAAAATCAGACATGAATCCACCGTACAAGCAAAGGCACCAAGTGTTCCCACTTCTCACAGACCGTGTGCAGGAAGCACCCCAGGAAGCACCATGAGACTAGGGGTATCCTTCAGAGCTAGTGCTACATTTAAGGAAATAATTTCTGTGCATCTTCTCAGGTGGGACACATTTCAGCAGAAAAGGATGGGCATCTGAGTGGTGAAGTGTATTGTGGACCTCAGAAGAAGAGGTCACCACTATTCTGGGTGCTTCGTATAAAATCTGCCATTTCGAATGGCGTAACCTGGCACGTAGCTTTCCAGATGTGTTTGAAAGGGAAGTTTTCCTACCATTTTTTATAACATCCATATCATCTTATTCTTCATGCTACAGAGTCCATTTGCAGATCTGCAAATTTTTCCTTCCATTTAACCATCTCAAAGGAGCGTTGCCGAATTTGTGCTTCATTTCTGAACTTAAACCCACCAATTTGGAGAGTTTAAAGACAGCCTGCTGACATGTAGGCATCTAAAAGCACTCTTCCTCTTCCTCCCAGGGACTGAAAGTGGAGTTTGACTGAAGGGATAGATGGGCCAGGCTTTATGAGCCTGTTCTCCTGAATCTAAGTTGGGCGGTAAAATCCGTGCTCTGTTTAATATGATACATTAAACAAATGCAACTATAAAACTATGAAATTAAATATAGGAATTTTAGTATTAGCTGCTTTGTTTAATTTTAATTAATGTTGAACTACCTTTGCACTTCTTGTTACATGTGTGGGTATCTCAGTTCAGGTTGCCCGTAAGAACAGGCCTGCTGCATGGGGATACTGGAAAGGTTTCTTTGTAGCTGCACTGTTTAGAAATTAATTTTAAAAACCTGAGCTCTGCAGCAGAAGGGGATGCTGAGGGATATTCTGTTATGGTTTAGTTGTTCCAAGAATTAAAAATTAAAGGGCTGATGCAACATGATATAAATTAAAACAGGTGGTTTTGCAGATTCTAGCTCTTCCCAGCTAGTGAAAAATCCAGTTATTAATATCTTTAATGTAGCTGTGTGATGGACCAGGGGGAAAACACAGCAGGATTCAGTTCTTTTTGAAAGCATTCAGCTAATATTAACTTAAGGTATGTGGCAAAACACCTTGGCAGCTACAGCTTGGCTCTGATATGCTTTCACATCACGATGCTAGACAACATTTGTTCCCTGCCCCTGTGTTTGTGTAGCATCCAGCACACAGCTCAGCAGCAGTTACCCTCTACATTTTTGCCATGTTTAACAGAAAAAGATCCCGGCAGGTGTAGCTGTGATGTAGGCAGGAATTTGGGGACTGAATATGCTCGATGCTGATCTACCTGGGAAATATTCTGCAGCTAAAAAGCACTATTTGCAATCACAACAAAATTTAAAGGGAAAAAAATGAATGGTTCAGATCTTTTCTTACTCTAGTATTACCTACGTTGACATTTAAAACCTCAGTTATAACGTGCTGCTCAGAAAAAGTTGGAACAAGCTTACTGAGCATTTCATATAGATAAAATTTATGTTTAACAAAAAATATCCTGTTTCTTGCCAGTTGAAAAAAATATAATTTATTTTAATAAACATTTCATCTACATTCAGGTTTATAGAAAACTTACATAGTCAAAAATCCAAAATATGAGTAACTAAATATTTTTAATTGCTTGGTAATTTAAATGCTACTGAAATGAGGCATTACTTTCTCTTGTTAAGGTAGCCCTGCTGAAAAATTGCTTTCTAGAAGATTTTATGGGCATCAAATCATAACATGTGCAGAAAATAAATAATCAAATATTGTTTATTAACTGTAATGGAAGCATAAAGTTTATGCACGATGAAACTGCACTATTTTAGTAGATCAAGCAGTCTTAAGTTTGAAATGACAGAATGTTTGAATTCATTTTTTAAAAAAATTCTTATTCATCTAAATATTTGCAGATCTAGTGCAGACATCCACTGCTCAACACTTTGTTTGGCCCTTTACCAAACCCAGAGCAATTTGTTCTCTGAGATTCTTTGTTTATCTACAAGTAAATTTTATTTAGTGGTACTTAGCCTCTTCTGCTTCTTTCACCTGCCCTTAATGTATTTTTGGTTTAATGCATTTTAATAACCAAACTGAACTAGTCTTCAGAGATTTTTAACAAACAGTTTCATTCTGAATTAAGAAAATAATTGAGTTCTTTGAGAATCTTGTCTTTCCCATTCTGATATCCCAGAGATTGTGTCCTTGTTCCAAGACCATTCTAAATCCACCTTCCACGTGACATCTCAAAACACAATTCATCTACTGAAGTGATAAGATTTCTGCCTGTAGCACCGAGAAAAACATTATCCCAGCTGGCCCAAGAAAGGGTATAAACAGGTTATGAATAATTTTAGGACAGAAATTATAACAACTTCAAATCCCCATGGGTGCGCAATGGGAGAAATGAGGGGGAAATGCAGACACGGAGCTTGATAAAGCAGAGAGGATTTTCTAGCTGTGGCACATGCAATAGCAAAAGGTTGGACTTGGTGACTTAGAAAGTTCCTTCCCAGTGCAGGATTTCCACAGGGTATTAGAAATAGTTAAGGGAGGCTTGTTACTGTAAAGGATGGGAATTATGGCATGATACAGAAGGAAAAGACCTATTGCTAACACAATAGGTGTCCTTTTTTCAACTGCCTACTGAAAGAATAAAAAGGGGGATAGAACTATTTCTTTTACTAGCTACGAGTATCAGCGGCTCCATTCTGAGATGTTTGCAAGCTCGGGCTTTTTATTTAGGAGGGGGTGTTTCTGGGAATGGTGTCAAAATGTCCCTCTGCTTGGCTGGCCCTTCCCTTCCCTTTACATCCCCATCCCGAGACAGCTCAGGCTTCGGAAAAGAAATCCATAGGCTGAAATAGCTCGTAAGGTATATTTGTCTCCAGTCCAGGTAACGGGGGGGAATGGTTGTCAATCGAATATTAGAGCGTGAAGGAAACTGCAGCTGGGCAGTGCGTCGGGCTGCAGTTGTCACCCATGAATCAGAGGCGAAGCCGTGGGCTCCAGGGGAATCCCAGGGATCAGCCCGGGAAGGAAACACCCCCTTAGCAACTGAGGGGTGGCTCTCCCGGCCAGGCGCTTGCCTTTGCATTTTTATCGCAGGGATTTGGTTTCGCCCCTGGGTTAGTATGTCTCTCTGGAGCAAATTTTGGGAGCGGGGATGATCTCCTCCGGCAAAAGGCAAGTGCTTCAGGCATCTCTTCGAGGGTGAGACGCAGCACCCTTGGCTTAGACTAGAGGCTGACCTTTTAGATACCTCCACCTCAGTGAAATGCATTGCCCTGCCAGGAGTTCTCACCACCCACTGCTCTTATCCTGACCTAAACCATCTCTATTTCCTGCAGACAGGTACTCACAACCCTTGAAGAGTCAGAGAACTTTGCTGTTAGAGTTAAAACAAACAAAAATGCCCAGCGTCTGATTTTATTCATGGAAGAATTGCATCTGCTTAGGTTTGCGAGTTTGAGTGCACGTGCCCATGATGAGTCAAGGGACACTGAGCTAGATCTAATACACCCTAAAGAGAAGTGCTGGATACGGCTACTGATTCACATGGCAACACGTGATCTCAAAAGATTAAACCCTGCCTTCCAGCTTCCCTTTGCAGGAAGGAAAATTCGGAAAAAAGAGGAATATTAACCTTGAGGAGAGGTGAGGCAGAGTCACGCTGTGTATGTCTACATGGAGCATCGCCCACCGGCATCGGCAAGCTCTGCCCACGCTGAGGGTGTGCTTGCTCCTGAAGCCACAAAACCATGTGAGCATGGCACAGGGACACAGCAAACTCGTTAAGACATGAGTTTAGTCTTGGGGAGACATTCTCCATGGGCACAGTAATCTTACACTGGCCTTGAGAAGACCTTATTCCTTGCACTGTATCTGCAGTTCCTTGCAGGGAAGCTATCATAGAATCATAGAACGGATTAGGTTGGAAGGGGCCTTAAAGACCATCGAGTTCCAACCCCCTGCCATGGGCAGGGACACCTCCCACCAGACCAGGTTGCTCCAAGCCCCATCCAGCCTGGCCTTGTACACCTCCAGGGATGAGGCCTCCCTAACCTGTGCCAGCGCCTCATCACCCTCACAGTGAAAAATTTCTTCCCAATATCTAATCTAAATCTCCCCTCTTTCAGTTTGAAGCCATTAGCCCTTGTCCTATCACTACGTGCCCTTGTAAAAAGTCCCTCTCCAGCTTTCTTGTAGGACCCTTTCAGAGACCTTTGCTATAAGGTCTCCCTGGAGCCTCCTCCAGGCTGAACACCCCCGACTAAGGTGCTCCAGCCCTCTTATTTTTGTGGCCCCCCTCTGGTTAATAAGCTATGGTTAAAGGGTTTTTCTAGTGATAGATGAATGATTCCTGTGTGGTTTTATGAAATGTTCCCACAGCAGCACGTAAAGCAGAGGGACAATACCTCACGATGAAGTCTGAGTGAGCGCTCTGCATGATCTGCTTCTCCGAGCGGATGTGCTCCTGCTGCCTTGTGTCCACGATGTGACGTTTCTTCAGTATTTTCATGGCAAACGTTTTTGATTCTTCACTTTTCAGCTGGACCTTGGGTAAAGCAGGCAAACACAACGGTTAGAAGCAGGGCACATTCCTCTGCCAAGCTGTGACAGTCCAACTGCATGAGCACCCACTAATGACACCACTATACCTTCAAATAATTCCTCTCATCTCTTCAGTCATCAGACTGACTTTGGCATGAACCAGAGTTCTAAATACTCGGTCTACCTATAACTCTGTGTGTTTTAAGGAAAACCCAACCATCAGTGTTACTCTCACATCAGAAAGTGTTGCTAGCTAACGTACAACTTTCACAAATCCTTCTCCTACAGCTAGTAACAAACACACCGGCTCTGGCAGGGAAATGCAGTCCTTGGATGTTTGTAGAGGATGAGCAGAGCTGGCTTTTCAACGGCACTGCTTGGTCACGTCTTTACTTTTAACCTTAAGCCTCAGCAACCTATTTTTAGCCTGATTTCCCGAGATGAGGTTGAAGGAGTTGTTTGCTTTGCTCTCTGGCGTTACCCTGGTAACTTCTGAACCCTGAGCCATCCCCAGCTGGCCCTGAGGGACCGCTACCCATCCCAAAGACAGCTGGAATGCAGCCATCCTTTCCATCTTGGCCATCCCCTCTTCGTCACCACCGAACAAGAAAGGAACCTTGTCACTGACCTACCAGGGCTCTTAGTTTGCTAAATTCCCCCAGCAGCTGCTCACAATAATATTGCTTTTCCCCCTTTATAGTAATAGGTGCCATTTGGTAACTTCTATTTTGGTTTTCTTGTAGGAATTTGGCTTCAGCCAGCAGACAAGTGGCTTATCTGTCATCAAGCCCCATCAGAAATCCAGCTTGCCTTTTAGGTTAGGAGACAACATTCATGCCATTGCAATTTATTTAATGTAATATCTATTTTTAGATTTTCTTGGTAACAGAAATGGGGGCTGACATGAGACATGGCACCTTCCACACTTTTCCCAGGCTGCGTACCATAACCTTGAACAGTTTCCTTTGTTCACATAATGGTTCATGTCACAGGGAAAATGCAAGGAGGGATGGGTACCCTCGGCATCTTGTCTTTGTCAAAAATCAAACTGGTACTCAGATGTCCACAAAGACACATGTAACTTAAAGAAATCAAACCCAAAAGGCTGATTCTCAGCTGGCAAAGAGATTCCCAACACCACTACAAGTGATTCAGAAATAAACCCTAATAAATGAGGATCCACCCATCTCTGGCCAAAATTTTCATTTTAAGTTCTTTGATTTATTAATGCTGTTTCAGTGGTTTCATCTACAGTGGCCCAAAACACCGACATTATCACCCACATCACCACAATAAACCCTGTCTGCTCACTGCCTGCCAGAAAAGAAGCTGCAGAACTTCACAGCACGTTGTTTGTGTTGACACGGTTTAAGATTTTAATGAAGTAAAACCAAAAAATATCTGAAAATGGGTTGAACTGATTACTGTCAGCTTTCTCAAAACACCAGTGGAGAAAAATTCTCAATTTTACCACCGTTCTGCTACTGCTTTCAGAGAAACATCTTGTTGCTTCAGGGGCTCATTAGCAGGTTTGTACTCCCTGCTCTTGGTGCGATACTGCTGTGCTCAAGTGTGTGTGTCGATATACATATAAACACATATATGCATATGTATATATGTATGCATGTATTTATCTGTCTGGCTTAAAACCACTTGGGGTTTCAGTCCTCAGATTTGTGGCTTCTTATTTTCCCCACAGCTGCAAGCATTTCCCAGCCCACGTGAAACTTTTCTTTTTCCAAAGACACTATTCTGCATTTCACGCTGAGACTTGTAATTATTATCTTTGCATGAAGCTTGTGTTTGCTGTTTAATCTTCAGGGAGACAGGGTACAGAGACCTAAACAATCCACATATAATAAAGAAAACCATTTTTCCTCATGTATGCAGTAGAGCTGCCCAGTTATTTATTGAACTGGTGCTACACAGTGCTGCCTTCACTGTATGGTCTGATCAGAGCTCAAAGCAGAAAGAAATTCTGCATTTATGGCAGACTGAAAGCGATAAAAACATTTTTGGTTTGGGGTCAGGGTCTGGGGTTTGTTGGGGTTTTTTTACTTGCTTGTTTGTTTAATTTTGAATAAACAGCATACGGACTTTAGTGTAACTGATTGAACTAAGTTATTTGATATTATTCCACCTAAATCAAACCTGGCTGTTTCAGGGGAGCGGAGAGAGGAGTGAGGTGACGCACAGGGAATGAAGACATGATAAAAGTTAAGGTAAAATCCTGGCAGAGCAGAATTTACCAAAACTTGCAAAAAAAAATAATTAAAATTAATTAAGGTTTAGTATGACTAAGCATATACTTCGGGAGATCTTACCCCACTTGTTTTGATGGTAATCCAGATTGGTGGTTTCCCATCAGACCTGTCCATCTGCTGATGGACAAGCGCAATCAGTTGCCACACAAATTATTTCAAACAAAAGCCTGTGCAAATCCCTGTTAAGATATTGCAGATCAGATTTGTCTTCTTTCAGCCTGTTTTTTTTAAGGTTAGACAAATCATAATGAACAGTGGAACCAAAAAAGTAGCTCCGGTAGCAAATTTGAACACTTCTCAGTCAATTTGGACACGAAACATTAAAAAACAAAGACAAAAGGTATGTAGCATTCTGAACTTACTTGAAACATAAATTCCTATTTTCCTAATGTTAATCTGTACTAAACATCAGTGTTAAAAATAAACACAACCACCTGGTGGAGGCTCAGATGAATCAATTACAGTGTTTTATAATAAAGGGTAGTATGACTAAATCCCAATGTATCCCCTTACGTTAAATACCATGGATTCTGACTACTAATTTTTACATCTTTCATTAAAAAGGCTATTTCTTTTATTAATTACTGGTTTTTTCAGGGGTGCCTGGGCACATGATGGAGAGTCTGGGCAAGTAACCTGCTTTCCTATACATACCTGCAAAGCTTCAAAATAAGTACAGGAAAGGAAATTACTATAAGGAAGAAGGCAGCAGTGGTTTTATTTGGTGTTTGATGATGTTATCAGTGTCACAAATGTTTAAATATAGAACAATCAGCTGGCTACAATTAGCTAATGCAAGACTTTGACCTAACGCCACAGGAGAATTTAGATCCATTTTCCATTCCCACTCCTGTCATGCTTCTAAGGCAGAGGATTTGTGAGAGTTTGAGAGTGCGAGGGGATCAATTTGCATGAACCGTGCTGATGCACTGAAACAAGCCACCAAGGTACAAAAATCCCCAAAGGCTTACATTTTGGATCACCTAGTTGCCCACCTGGAAAACAAATCCATCAAACTTGTTCTCCTCCTTCAAGGTGCCTGAATCCTCCCCTTGCTCTGGCATTTCTGCCAAACGTGTTAACTGTGAGGACTATTTTTATGATGTAAAGTTGGGGAGCTCCAGGCCATTTCTATTATCCTCACAAACAGTAATTTTTAATATGATAATTAATAGAAAAAACCACGACATCAAATCCCAATCTCATTTTGAAAGTAGAAACAAAATACCCAGGAGTTACCTAAACTTTTTTATTAAAAAAAAAATGAAAAAAAGGATTAACAAGAGATGAGAATGGGCTGCTGAGAACATCCTGTCCTTCAATTGTAATGAGATAAATAGCCCACGGAGCCACAGAAGCCACAAGGATTTTTACTCTTGTTTCAGAAGGAGGGCGGCATGTTGGGCAGGATGCTCAGCCTCCCAAGAAACCCACCACAAAAATCTCCTACATACTTCAGAGAGGGAAAATCGTGCAGTTTTGCAAAGGAGACATCCTTGTTACACAGCTCTCAAGATCATCTTTCACTCACTTGAAAGCAACATCTTATATTTCAAAGGCCCTGGGAAACTATCGATTTGGTGGAGACCTGCCGGAGCCTTGACTGTCAATTGCTCTTCTCTGAGAGCAGCTGAGCCACTAAGAGGATAGACACAGGGTAACAACCGACCTCCGTCTCTATTGGTTTTTTGCAAGTTAAAAGAATTTCTGGTCCCTTCTCTCCTCCTTTTTTTTCACTCCTCTCCTTGCATTGATCTTACCCAGTCATTGCCCTTTCACCAGTGCAAAAATCATAGAATCATAGAATGGTTAGAGTTGGAAAGGACCTTAAAGGTCATTTAGTTCCAACCCCCCTGCCCTGGGCAGGGACACTTCCCACCAGACCATGTTGCTCAAAGCCCTGTCCAAATTATCCCTCTTGGAGATTTGGTGCAGCGATGGTAAGAGCAAACATCAAGGCCACTGTAAAAGTCCACATTCAACGATAAAATTGAAGTTGCTTACCTGCTGAAAGGCCCAGTGGCAGGAAAAAATTAGAAATAAAATGTACAGCACTGAGTATACTCTTTCCCTTTCTCTCTGCCTTTGTACATGTTTCAGCTTTCCATTTTATGTCCATCTCATCATCAAGCTCTGGCACACGGTCCATGGCTGCAATTCTGCCTCCAACTTGCACTGACTCAATCAGAAAGCGCAAAGCAGGCTGAATAGCAAAGCTCTGCCAAGAGCAGGCCCACACCATCCTTTCCAGTGCAATAATTCCCAAAATAATGAATCCCAGTAAAGCCATAGTTACTACTGACGCTCTCCTGGTTGGACTCCCTCACAGTGAATCTGCTTGAGCTCTTGCCCTCTCTGTTACAAAGGAACCTCTGGAGGAGGAGAGAAACCCTTTCAGTTGTGGGACAGGAATATATTTTCTCTCCAAAACACAAGAAAATGCAAAAAATAGGGAGAGCAGTTAAATAAAGTCCAAGCACCACCTTAAAGAGGTGATGTACAAAGCCAGAGAGAGAAGAGGCAAAATTAACTAGATTAGGTCATTTTGCAGGATTCTGATCCAGGAAATGAACTGCATCCCAGTGACAAAAATAACAGCAGAAGTGTTTATAACTAAATGAGCCAATTGTAGAAGCAAAATAGAATAAGAAATAGCTGTTTAATTTTGCATATGTATGTATTTGCATAAAAAGATAAAATATATATTGTATATATGTTTATATGCATATCTAATATAAATAAAGCATATAAACATATATATATTTTGCAAAATTTTCTGGTCCAAGCAGTGGGGTGATGGGATATCACACATCTGGAGCTGTGCCTGCATCTTCAACCAGCAGGTACCAACTGGACAGGGCTACACAGGAAGAGTCAGACTCCTCCATCTTTTAGCCCCTTCCTATTGCATGAGCTCACCGTGATTGCCAACCTCATGAAGAGGCAGCCACTCCTGTCCTCATCTCACACCCATCCAGACCTCTGCAGCAAGGAAGCCCCACAACATCGGGGTCATAGAATTGTCTGGGTTGAAAGGGACCTTTCAGAACATCGAGTCCAACCATCAACCCAACAACTGACAAAACCACCATGTCCCTCAGCACCACGTCTAACTGTCTTTTAAATACCTCCAGGGATGGTGACTCAACCACTTCCCTGGGCAGCCTCTTCTAATGTTTGATAGAATCATAGAATGGTCCAGGCCAGAAGGGACCTCCAAAGGTCATCTAGTCCGACCTCCCCGCAGTCAGCAGGGACACCCCCAACTAGACCAGGTTGCCCGGGGCCTCGTCGAGCCTCACCTTGAATATCTCCAGGGAAGGGGCCTCAACCACCTCCCTGGGCGACCTGTTCCAGTGTTCCACCACCATCATAGTAAAGAACTTGTTCCTAATATCCAATCTAAATCTGCTCTTTTCCAGCTTAAAGCCATTGCCCCTCGTCCTGTCACTGCAGGCCTTTGTAAACAGACTCTCCCCAGCCTTCCTGTAGGCCCCTTCAGGTACTGGAAGGCTGCTATTAGGTCTCCCCGGAGCCTCCTCTTCTCCAGGCTGAACAACCCCAGCTCCCTCAGCCTATTCTTCACCGATAACCCTTCGGTGAAGAAATTTTTCCTAATATCCGTCCTAAACCTCCCCTGGCATAACTTGAGGCCATCTCCTCTTGTCCTATTGCTTGTTACTTGGGAGAAGAGACCGACCCCCCCTAGCTACCCCCTCCTTTCAGGGAGTTGGAGAGAGCGAGAAGGTCTCCCCTCAGCCTCCTTTTCTCCAGGCTGAACACCCCCAGCTCCCTCAGCCTCTCCTCAAGAGACTTGTTCTCCAGACCCCTCACCAGCTCCGTTGCCCTCCTGTGGACCCACTCTAGCCCCTCAATGTCTTTCCTGTAGTTAGGGGCCCAAAGTTGAAGCAAGCAGCTGTCCTCCGTGCTAGCCCCACAGCCAGCTGCCCTCTCCCCATGTGCCTTGTGGTCATGTGGGAAGCATCATCCAGCCAATGTCATGGCCTTCAGGCTGTGCTTCAGTGTGGTGCCCCATTCCCATGTCACCAGGTGCTTTTTTGGCAGCCTGAGTCATTGTGACAAAGCTACCCCTGAGCAAACCCAAACAGATGGGTCAGTATCTGAAAATACGCTATACATTCAATGAGAAGTTCCCTTGAAGAGGACATGAGGACACGGCAGAAAAAAGGGCTTCATTTTGCTGCAAATAAGTTGTATTCACAGGACTATCTTTAACTTTTCAGCGTTGAGAAAATAATGCTGCTTCAGTAAAGAAACTTTTAAAAGTCTATTAGGAAGCAGGTGAAGATGTCATGGTAGTGAGTTGAGCAGAAGAACAATGCTACAAGATTGGGACAAGATGCAAACACAGGCAAGAAGAGGAGGAGGAAAGAAGAGAAGAGGAGCAGGAGAGATGGCGAGGAGAAGGAGGAGAAGGACAAAAGAAAGAAGAGATCCAAGCTCTCTTGCTTTTCCAAGTCCTTGTTTCGTTAGACCTCAGTGGGCTTCTCCTGGTCTTCTCCTGCACATATGAAAATGTTGGAACTGCTCCAAAAGCATTGCTTTGCTTTATGGTGTATAAACTTCTGCAACTTCCAAAACACACAATGTGCTCCGGGCCCAATTTTTATTTTTTCTTTTTTAACACAGCTATAATTCATCTACAAATAAATATGGTTTTACACTTTAGTGCTTTTTCAGACTTTCTGAGAAAATGGATATTGATGAGACAAAATCCAGACCTCAATGGAAAAAAGAGTAAATGGGTGTATCTGTATGTTTCTTATCCTTCCTCTTCCTCTCACTATAAATTACATATGTGTATTAATATAGCCTGCCATGTGAGCCATTTCCATGCAATTCCAGTGAGCATGGAACTGATACAATGCAAGCTGTAAACATTACGTTGAGAAACTGTAAACATTAATAAATATTTACCAGAATGTAGAAAAATCCCCCAAAGAAGGATTTATTTTCTGTGAAGACTCGTGAGGTGCCTGAACCTTGCCATACCTAGCCTGAGGATACGCTATTTTAACTGCATCTATCTCATTCACACCCAGTCTTCTAGTCATAGAATCATAGAATGGATTAGGTTGGAAGGGACCTTAAAGATCATTGAGTTCCACCCCCGTGCCCTGGGCAGGGACACCTCCCACCAGACCAGGTTGCTCCAAGCCCC
>KZ505809.1:253482-310828 GCA_002844005.1 Limosa lapponica baueri
GCCTGTCCTCATAGGAGAGGTGCTCCAGCCCTCTGATCATCTTCATGGCCCTCCCTCCTCTGGACCCATTCCAACAGGTCCATGTCCCTCCTGTGCTGAGGACTCCAGAGCTGGACACAGTACTCCAGGTGGGGTCTCACCAGAGCAGAGTAGAGGAGCAGAATCATCTCCCTCGACCTGCTGGCCATGCTTCTTTTGATGCAGCCCAGGATGCAGTTGGCTTTCTGGGCTGCCAGCATGCACTGCTGGCTCATGTTGAGCTTCTCGTCCACAAGCACTCCCAAGCCCTTCTCTTTAGGGCTGCTCTCCAGCCATTCTCTGCCCAACCTGTATTTGTGCCTGGGATTGCCATGACCCAGGTGTAGAACCCTGCACTTGCCTTGGTTGAACTGCATGAGGTTCACACGGGCCCACCTCTCAAGCCTGTCCAGGTCCCTCTGGATGGCATCCCTTCCCTCCAGTATGTTGACCACGCCACACAGTGTCGTTGGCAAATTTGCTGAGGGTGCACTCAATCCCACTGTCCATGTCTCCAACAAAGATGCTAAACAGCACTGGTACTGACCCCTGAGGAATGCCACTCATCACTGGCTGTCACTTGGACATTGAGCCATTGACCACAACCCTTTGAGTGCGGCCAGCCAGCCAGCTCCTGACCCACCGAGTGGTCCATCCATCAAATCCATGACTTTCCAATTTTGAGACCAGGATGTCATGTGGGACAGTGTCAAATCAGATCATATTCCTGCATGATCTCCTTCTAGGAGAGGACAGCAAAAAACTGTTTACGGCAGGTAGATGGTACCCTCATGGGTACCCACATGGGTACCACATGTTACCCACAGGCACAGCTACCCACCCAATATCTGTGCCTGTGGGTAACAGCTCTTGCATGGCTGTGGGTTTTCTAAGAAGCCCTATGATTGTGTGGTTTTTTTTCAAAGAGCTGCTACAGATAATACTGGCCACTATAGCACCCTGTGCAGACCCCTGAAGCCATGAAAGACCAAAGGCATGAAAGCAGAGCTGAACGTATATTAATAGTTTACCCTTCCTTCATTTTGGCAGCTACATAGAAGTTACAACTGGAATGGTGTTTGCCACTCAAAAACCTCCAGATTTCTTCTCACTGATATAATGGGGGTATTTGAACATGAACTTCCACAGTGTCTGGACACGGCGCTCACAAAAACCTTGCTCAGGATCTCATTTCTGCTGGGAACTTCAAGGGAACTGGCTGGGCTCCCAGCTAAATGAGAACACACAGGGAGTGGAGATTGTGCAAGTGAAAATTATTTCAGTTACTCTGGAGATGTGGCTTTTTCCTCAACATGCAGTAACGGTGAGTTTTTAGGAGCTGGACAGAAGCTTTTCTTGAACTTCTTTGTCCACAGATGAGTTTCTTGTTGCTCGTGCCTCCCACTGAACTCTCTATGTGGGGCACAGCGATACCTCTATAGCAACAAAGATGCTTTTCCAAAGGACTTTTGCTAGCTGTGCATTTTGCTCTATGTGTATTATTCAGAGCCAGAAATCCGTGCTACCATGAAGAGTGAGTATCTTTGTATCCCATTAAATAATAATTGACTCAACTGCAGCGCTCGGGAACTGAAGTGCAAATGCTTTTGCTTGCTGGGTATGTCCAAGGTCCTTTATTTTCTGCTGTTTCCCAGCTAGATGCATTCAAACCAACAAAAATAGCAGCAGCTGTTGCTGAGCGCAGCACTTGCGAGCTGAGCTCTCCTAATCCCAACAGCTGAACTGCTGCACGAACAAAGCGGCGACAATCCAGCAGGAGAGTACAGCACGCTTTTAGTACCAAACATATTTATGTTCTTCCCGGATGAAACACTTTTCCCCATAATAATATTCCTTGCCTTACGACTTGCTTTCTTCCCAGCATTTCTTTTTATTAAGTGAGGAAATACCTTGCTTGTATTTCTGCCTTGAAGCCTACTGTGGTGCTCAGTATTGCAGAGCTCTCCGTTAAGAGTTTTGAACGTACTTTGAACATCTAAAGGCTCTCCTGACCTAAGGCTTGGAGGGAAATTGTAGTTTGCATATGCAAATTATAAGGAGGCTACATGGTGTTTTTCACCATACCCTTTCCACCTCGTGCTCAACATCATGCTAGTTTTTGGTTAGCTGCACGTGAACAGGCACCGTGATTGGAGCAGGTTAGACTGGAAAATAAGCAAAGACTTAAAAAAAGACCTAAGGTGGAAAGAAAAGTCATGGAGTAAAAATTAAGTCTTTAGGATATACTGCAGGCTGAAATTTTGAAGGATGAATCAAGGATTAATCACAAGCGGGCAGCAGGGTAGAAACTGCCCATCACAGCGACCTTATTTTCTTTGAAAAAGCTTAGGTTCACCTGGTTGGGAAAGCACTAAATATTGTATCACAACCTGACTACGGGGCTCTACAGGAAAATAAATTGCAAAATTACACTCTATGAATACACTGAAAAATGCACAGTCCTTAGAAAATCTCAGCTATTTAACTCAAATACTCAGCTGTGCTAAAAACTTGTAATTCTGTTTTGATCTCTGTACTGAAAATTGATATTCAATGCTTGACAACATGCACAACTAAGTTTCTTATAAACGAGGGCTTTGGGAAATGTATTAAAATTTGTGTCTTTCCACGAAACCCAGAGGTAAATATTATTTTTCAAAACTGGCTAGAAGGAAAAGGCAAAAAAGCAGTGAGGAATGTAAACTGTTTCATGCATAAAACTATTCCAATAAAAAGTAAATAGCAGAAGGGTTATATAGCTAAAATATGCTAAATGGAAAAACTCACTACTGTGATTTCTTGAAAATATCAGATGGACCTAAACTCTCCAATCCCACAGATGAGCTGGCCCCACTCCTGAATTTGGCTTTTATCCGCAATATAGCACCTATTTTTATGTCTTATTCCTGCCTCCAACCGGAGCTGAAGCCTCTTGACAGCTCATATCCTCATCCAGCTTCTTACAATATTTGATGGGCTACAAACAGCATCTCATCTTCCCAAACCTTGACAACATCTTTTCCATTAGCAGATAAACCCCAAGAATCTGTTTCCATCTACAAAGGATGTATTTGATTCCATTAGGAATTAAAAATTGAAGGAAAAATAAAAAAATAGCTCCAGCCACATCTGATGGTATCATTAAAATTAAGCATCCTGCATATAGTTAAGAAGGGACAGAAAAAAAAGGGTCAAATGCTTATAACCAGTATTTTTCTCAGCTCCATAGCACTAGCTTCATTGCCAGATGAAAGTGGGATTTACTCAGGTACTTGATCTTCCAATCACTCCCGCCTCAATTTCCTCACCTTGATGGCACCCAAAATACCCATTCTCTCAAAAGGAAGGAGGCCAAAGGATCCTTGACAATTAAAAATGAAAATTAAGAGATTTCAAAGAGAAGATTGATCTTTCTAATGAAAAGCTCTGGAACAGTTGGAACAAAATGATAGTTATGCAATTGGAAATTTCCACTAATAAATATCTGAATTATGCATCTGTCAGTTTATTGAAAGACAATTACGGCGGTTTTTCTGTGCCATCTAATTAATTCACTAATGGTTTTGTTTACAAAACAGGCTAGAAGCTATATCAAATTTGATTTCACTTCATAATCTATGGCCAGATTTCTCTTAAAATATCAATAAAAATGAAAAATGTCATACTGTCCGTTTTAAAAAGATCTTGTAGAGCCCCAGTAAAATGTGACTGTAACTAAGGCTCAGTTTTATTGCGTGTCTTTATTAATCTCCACATTCTAAAGGAGTTTAGCTTTTAGTGGCCACCACCATCAAGACAAAAGGACTTCAAGGAGGTCTGTCTAGTATATGGCACCATAAAACACTTTCATTATTGGCTTGGATTATGAAATAAGAAGAATGTTATTAACTTTGCACCTATTAAAATCAAACCAGAGATGGCTGGGAGTGCTTTTGAGAAGAGCAAGGAAATTCAAACTAATTTTTACAAATGGAAGTGATGACTTGAAATAAAAGGGGAACAATTTAGAAGTGGCAAAGTCCAGCTTGACCTGAGCAGAAGACAGTCCAGGTTGGACAAACGCACCTGGTTTGGGCATTGCTCCAAAGAGGTGAGAGCCAGCTGGAGAATGATGAACAAGACTGATCATGGGCCTGGAAATCATGAATTAGATGTAAAGCTAAAAAGAAGCACATTTGTGCCTTTAAAGGAAAGAATTCTTAAGGTTCACATGACAGTGGTCTTCAAATCAATACAACCCAACCTTAAGGGTTGTATGCATTTGTACTTCAAGACTACTACAGGCTACAGCAGGGAGATGTTAAATATTAGGAAAACTATTCTTCTTGCAGTGAGGAACAGGTAAGCACTGGAATAAATTGCCTTGGGAACCTTCCTCCCTAAAGACTTCAACAACAAATTGACAGGCTGAGAGAGCTGGGGTTGTTCAGCCTGGAGAAGAGAAGGCTCCAGGGAGACCTTAGAGCAGCCTTCCAGTACCTACAGGGGGTCTACAGGAGAGATGGGGAGGGACTCTTTGTCAGGAAGTGTAGTGACAGGATATGGGGTAACGGTTTTAAATTGGAAGAGGGGAGATCTAGATTAGATACCAGAAAGAAATTCTGGGCACTGGAACAGGTTGCCCAGAGAAGTGGCTGCCCCATCCCTGGAAGTGTTTAAGGCCAGGCTGGAGGGGGCTTTAAGCAACCTGGTCTGGTGGGAGGTGTCCCCGCCCATGGCAGGGGGGTTGGAACTAGGTCGTCTTTAAGGTTCCTTCCAACTTCTATGATTCTATGATAATTGTGTAAATCAATATAACAAAAAGGCATGTTTTCAGGAGTGGACCTGATTTTCAGCCCACCTGGGCTCAGGCATCACCTACACAAACTGATTTCACAGCAAGAATTACTCTAATCCCATATGTTCAGATACTTCAATACATTTATTTCAGAGCTGTCTAAAATAATTTTGATTTAAATCCAAAATAGCTGTCCTGTGACAGATGATTAGAAACACAGGACCTAAATTTAAAGGAAATTAAAGGACAAAGACAAGAGCAATGAAGTTCAGGAGAGATGATTTATGAAGGCTGAGGACACCTGACCTACATCTCCATCCTCTGCAAAGTGGTGATTGGTGGCACATGAACATGAGATGACATTCCCTATTCCAATGCATTACTGCGGCACCTGGATCCCAACACAGAAGATGCTCAACTGACACAGTACTGAGAAGGTGAGTTGCAAAAAATAGTGGATGCATCTGTTAATCTGTGCTATTAAAAACCAGAAGTCACTCCTAATTTTTTCTTTCTGCCTTGCTAAGGTTGGGAGTGTTGATCTGCATGAGGATAGGGAGGCTCTACAGAGAGACTTGGATAGATTGGATCGATGGGCCAATGTTAATGGTATGAGCTTCAACAAGGCCAAGTGCCAGGTCCTGTACTTGGGCCACAATGACCCCATGCATCGCTACAGGCTTGGGGAAGAATGGCTGGAGCTGACTGGCAGAAAAGGACCTGGGGGTCCTAATTGACAAGGGGCTGAATATGAGCCAGCAGTGTGCCCAGGTGGCCAAGAAAGCCAACGGCATCCTGGCTTGTACTAGAAACAGTGTGACCAGCAGAAGTAGGGAGGTGATTGTCCCCCTGTACTCAGCACTGGTGAGGCCACACCTTGAGTATCGTGTCCAGATTTGGGCACCTCAATACAAGAGAGATATCGAGGTGCTGGAGCGGGTGCAGAAGTGGGCAACGAAGCTGGTGAAGGCCCTGGAGAATAAATCTTATGAAGAGCAACTGAGGGAGCTGGGACTGTTTAGTATGAGGAAGAGGAGGCTGAGGGGAGACCTCGTCACTCTCTACAACTACTTGAAAGGACACTGTAGAGAGGTTGGTGCTGGTCTCTTCTCACAGGTAATTAGCGATAGAATAGGAGGGAATGGCTTCAAGCTGCAACAGGGTAGGTTTAGACTGGCCATTAGGAAACAATTCTTCACAGAAAGAGTGGTCAGACACTGGAACAGGCTGCCCAGGGAGGTGGTTGAGTCACCATCCCTGAATGTGTTTAAGAGTCGTTTAGATGTGGTGTTGGGGATATGGCGTAGGGGAAAACTTTGTAGAGTAGGGTTGATGGTTGGACTCGATGATCCCAGGGGTCTTTTCCAACCTGAATGATTCTATGATTCTATGAGGTGTCCACCAGCTGGGAGAGACGTGTCCTGGAGCAACTTGCACCTACTTGGCAGCCCTCCGAAATGCAGGAAGGTTGTGCTAGGAATGTGGCACTGCAGGCCCTGGGCAGACTGTGGTCTCTCTAACCCGCCTGTTTGCTTCTCAAACACTGAGGATCACACAGGTCCTGCTGTATGTGAACAAAAGCCCTTATTTGCTCTTGTTCCAGTGGCAGAGTGGGTCCCCATCTAAAATACCATAGCCACTACTCAGATGGTATCTCCCTGTGAGAGAAGCCTGGATAAAAGCTAATTACATATTCCAGTTGTGGATGAAGAAGAAGAATAGCATCCATAAGGACAAGACATATTGCAAGAGACATCAGATAGCCATTAAAAAACAGAGTAAACGACATACAACACCAATGCCAATCTGTTGGAAATGTCTTGACATACGAAAAATAAAACCAGAAAAGCAAGACAAAAAGATATTTCCACATGTAATCTCCATAGAACTGAAAATTATTTAAATTTTAGTCTGTCCCGCCTAAAGGCCATGTACTTGTGTACTAATACATTGAAGAGGTGACCTCTCCAAACAGCCAGCATTCACCGAGGTGTCTGGAAAACCAGGGTATATTGATACAAACCACAGCTGGAAATTAAAACCCTGCCCCAATGGGAGCGTTATTCCTTCTTGGCCAGCAAGACACAAACTAAACCAGAGACATTCCAGTTTCCAACCAGTCACCACCAGTTGCCCTCTTGAAGTGTACGGAAATGCCTCTGGGGGTGTTGCCCACAGCAGCTGCAAAAATCCCCTTCCTTGCAAGGTACTGTATTTATTTGATCAATTTTACCCTTGGAAAGTACAAAAAATGTGAATGTTTTCCGGGAACGAATTCCAATGCTGCTGTGCACTAGCAGGCTGCTGTAACACACTCAGGCAATAAGAGAGTCAATTCCTCCAATGCATTGTGCATTAACTCATTTTTAGCCTTAAATTATAAAACATATTTTTCATGGAGAAGAGGTAGCAATTCTAGGCTTGGTTTTGAGAAAAAGAATTATTTTCTTGTTTCAATAGGAAAATTTCCCTCGGGAGTACAGAAAAATAATAAAATCTGGAGTGTTAAGCTAAACTTTCAAATATCTTTTATCCTTTTGTGAGCAATTCAGTAGTAATTAAGAACTACAGAAAATTACCTTAACCAGCATTTCCTTGCTTAGGAGAGCAGGGGCAGCGTGTTAAACCCATCCCTGAAGAAAACCCCTACGAGGTGATGAAAATGTTTCTCCCACCAGAAGCCTTCTGCAGGCTGCCGAAGTGGCCCCGGGGCTTCTGAGATTTGGACATCCCCTAAGAATTAAATATTTCTACCTGACTGTGATCTGATATGTTGAAGTGACAGAGTACGTCCACTCCTGCTCTTCCTCACACCTGGCTAAGCATCATGCATTGCAATTTCCAGATTTAAACGCGTCAACATCTTAAAGCTTCCAAATTAACTATGTAAGCAGCCAGAGGTAAAGGAGTGACCCATGGACATCAAAGAGAGTCCAATTTCTTTTCATAGTTCATGGTTTGAGGGTTCCACAAGCAATCCCCCATGAAGACAAACCCATGCACCTTCCCAGGTACACCTTCATGTTTTCAATGCTTGACAGCACATGTCAAAAAAGCCTTAAAAACGCAAACAAACCTCACAAGCTCCTTCATGAGATTCAAAACGAGCCCCGAACTGGTGAGTCCCTCACTACAGGTCATCTCAGGTGTAGAAGCCAGAGGTGATGTTAATGTAGGAGACAAATCTGCTCTTTATGCTGGTGTCAACAGAGGGGGAAGGGCCTTCAAAAGGGAAGTTCAGCACAACCCAAGTTAAACTCCTGCTCTAAAGCATCCTCCACAGCAGATGACTACAGAAGGAGCAGGGCAAGGACAGCCTTCCTGGCTATGCATGAGCTCTTGTGACTCTCTTCCAAAACAACACTTGCTAATATAAAATAAATAAATAAATCAAAACCCAAACCCCAGGAAGGGACCAACGTTCTCGTGGACGTGCTCTCCTCTGCACAACATTACATACATCCAAACAGGAAAAGTCAGAAATAAATCACATGGAAAAGGAAGTCGCACTTTTAGCACAGCATTTACCCGTTCCATTACAAATAATCACCAAAACACTTCATTTTGCCTTTTTCCCAGTTCCCAGCACTATGGGCATGCTTGGCTCCCACAGGGTTATGGAGCAGGGATTTCCCCGAAGTTTCGTGATGGCAGCAGTAACTCTGTTCCCTTTTCTGCCCCTAACTTACAGGAGTTCCTAACATCCTGTACTGGTGTCCGGTATCAGAAACTCCTCTGTGGTCAGCACTGTGATGTAAACTAAGCCCCCTTTTTCTATTATAAGTTTTTGTATTTACATGATATTACAAATGGGTCACACAACAGCTGCCCGTTCAGTCTTCTCCTGCTCAGGCTTCGTTTTAATAAAGACTGCAGAGCTCTAAATCCAAGCAGAGCAAAAAGCAAGACCAGGTTTTGCAGAATTTTAGAGAAGGAACAAAACCATGTAGTTTTCTGTAAAGTGTTGTCATAGTTCAAACATTGAACTTACAGCTTTTGGGATAACGAAGGAGGTCTGTCTCTAGACCTGAATTAGGAACTGCTTAGAAGAGACATTGTGCTGTTACTCCTGTTTTGGCTAAGTAAGGTTTTAGGTTGCTCTTTCAATCTTAGCACTCAATGGCCACACAACTCTTCAGGTTGTTTTGAAAAGGCAATCAATCCCATAAACATAGGACCACCTGGAGAGAAAAGATGCGTATTTCTCTCTCAGCCTAGTGCATAAATTCTTCTTGGTTACTGCAAAGGTTGGACTCAATGATCTTAAAGGTATTTTCCAACCTAAATGATTCTATGATTCTAAAGCATTTATTCGTACATTTTTATTTAACAGGAAATAGAATTCAGCTTTCTTCAACCATTACAAAATACATAATCTCATCAGATAATTTTCTTCCAGTTATTTGAGTGTAATAACAAAGAACAATTAAAAGACTCGTAACACAGTACTTATGCTACGACAGCACGCAAACTTCAAAGAAGAAAAGGTTACCTACCAGCTCAACTCGTCCAAACCCTCCGACTCCAAGGGTGTCAATGATGTTGAAATCAGACAGCTTCAGGTTGGCGAAGAAGGCAGCTTCGGCTTCGTATCTGGATTTTTTTATGCGAAAAAATGGAAATTTCTTAGAGGTGCAAACATGAGTACTGTGCAATACCGTACCCGAATGGCATGAGCGTGAAACAGCCTTTACCTGCTTAATTTCCATCTTATCTCTTACTGTTTGCTTTTATTCACACTCATCGTTTTGCCGGTCCAAATTATAGTATTGCTCCGATGTGCACGGTTTTCCAAGTGAGAAAAGCAAACGTACCTACTGCATGCCTACAATGCAAATGTCTGGTACTGCAATTCAGCTCCAGCTACCCAGCAAACACTACATTTTGACATTTTCTATTGATCTTCTTGTAGGTGAGGTTTGTTTGGTGTCTTTAAGTATTTTTGGAAGATAAAGTCTCTCATAGGAGTTTCTCCTATCCACAGGCTGGCAGTAGTTTCTATAAATGTTTATTGAAAGTGGCAAGATCATTAAGGTCCCTGGAGAGAAATCACAGCCAGGTTTTATGAAATCAGATCCGATAAGCTGTGGGCTGGTGTGCAAATGCCTGAAATGAATGACTTCAGTCACATATCAGCATTCCTATAAGAATATCTTCACTTCTTTTCCTCCTGGAAACTCACTTGGAGTAGATGTCCCAGCCCAGGAGGTCCCAAAATCCAGATGCTCCCTCTTTAGCCCATGTCCAACTGGCTCGCAACACAAGTTCACCAAGCCCTTGACTAAGGAAGCATGCAAATTGAACACATGCAAGCCTGCCAAAATAAGCTTCCCATGACTGTCCTCATGAATATGATTCCTCTTAAATAGCTCCTTGTCAAGGTTTATGGTATTTTTAGAAAGGCTCGGGGCGGGGGGGAAATGGATGAACAGGATCCACCCACTCAATAAAGTTTGACATTCAGCTGCCGGAGAAGTCCCTGCGCGTGTACAACCTTTGGCCGCTGGTGATAGAGACTTGTATGGCAAAAGAGCATTGATGGGATCATGGAGAGATGCATGGAGGGTGTAAAGGGGGAGTTGGCTTGGTTTTCAGTACTTAGTTTTAGCCACAATATCTTGCAATTAATCGATAGACCATAATCCGCTATTTCACCTGGATGCTTCATTTGTGCATGGTAACACTAGCGTAAAGATAAAACATCATAGTGTTAGCCACGATCATACACACATATCTGCCTGTCTATCTTCTTAACATACCTTGGCCATCACGCCTGTCTCTAATTCAATAATGGGATGGAATTGATATACTGACTTATTCCCTTCAAACCACCGTCTTAAGTCTATTTAAAACTGCAATGACATTGAGGGAGAAAGAGAAAAAAATATTAAAATTTTAAAGTTAAAAGGGAAAAGTAAAGAGAGGTGTCAAGAAATGTGAAAGGTCACATCAGCAAGCCCCAAATCCCATGCAATAAAGGGCAATTTTATCTCAGGGGTGCTGTCGACAAATTACTTAAGCTCTACTTTATTATTTATACTGTCACCAGATCCTCCCGGTGACCTTGCTCCTGTGGCCACAGCAGCCTGATGCATCCGATTTTGGAAACCAATCGGTTCTGAGCCTGCTTTGAACTTGGGATAACCTTGCGTGACACAGCTGCTTATCGATCGCCTTATACTCATCATGAGGTGCATACTAAACCTGCCACTGAAAAACCTTTGCTAAAGGAAAGAGTCCTTATACATTCCCTTCTAAATCACAGCAGACATGTCATTTTAGGGGTGTCAGAGCAATGAGATGAGTCTAATCTTCATGACAAATGTATAGACAGCGTATGAGTTATCTTTCAAGTTCTTGACCAGTTAAATACCCTTAATGATTTATAATTGTCAGCAAGATGAAATCCCAGCATGGAAAATTTCCCTTCAACAGTCAAACAATGGATGCCAAACTCCAGGTCAAGAAGCCCTGCATTACCTTTGCCCAAGGCTTGGGAGGCTTCCTTGTTGGGTGAAAGGAGGAAGGAAAGAAAATGTGGAAGGAAGCCACCTCATGCTCCCAGGGAGGCAGGGGACCAGCCACCCCATCTTCTTCCCTGGGCAACCAGAGAGCATTTCTCAAGCAGGGGATGAGAGATGCCGAACAGCAGTGTGTCTGAAGGGTTAGGGTCTCCAAAAACATATGGGACAGAGAAGGGAAATGTTTTTTCCCTACAATACCTCTTATCCTGAAAGATGGCCCAGTCCTATGAAAATGACATATAGTTCATATCATGCAACGTGAGAGGACAAAGACTAGGTAAGACACGGCACAATGTTGGCAAGGCAAGCAGGATGCTAGTCCCAGCCCCTATGAATTCCACCAGCTCTCCCAAAAATCCCTTGGTTTGATGGGAAATGGGATCTTCCACCCCAGTCCCAACCTCTTCATTGTTTTGTGTGTTGAGTTGCAGAAGCCGAAGTCTCTGCTGATGGCTTATAAAGTAAAAAAATGTGTTATTATTTTGCTTAAAAAAATGTACTTGTAGCATTATTGTGATTGCTTTTTGAAATCTCTTGGCTAATTCTCTTTGACAGACTGCTTGGTGCATACAAGTGCAATGAAGCATATAAAACAAATTGGATGCAGTTTTTCTAAAACCGTGCAACAGGCATCCAAAAAACAACAGAAATTCCAAAAATATATCGTGAAACCAAAACACATGTAAAATCAAGCAAGCAAGCTCTTCACATGCTTAGTAACAACAGTCACATCTGAATTCTGTTTTATTCCCAGCTACAAAGGTCAAAGTCCACTTTCAAATCAAATTCCTATAAACTAACAGGAGTTACACACTTCAACCCTGCAAAGCCCAAGAATAAATCTCTTCAGTCACTTCAATAAAAATATCAAAATGCAAATACTCCCAAGCCTTCTCATAAATCAGAAATCGGGGTATAATCCTCATCCTGCAATTTAGAATATTAATTCAACCTCTGTCCTCCAACTTCCTTAATTTGAGCATGCCGCTCCCTCAATAGAAACTCCCAAGGTTTTGCAGCGTGTGCTCCTTGCTTGACAAAATTAGAATGAAAAACATATATGATGTCTTATCTTATCATCTCCAAAAGAAAAGGAACCCTTTTAAGGTATTGGGAGCAGTGCAAAGAAAAACAGAGGAAGTTTAAAAATGAATATTGGTGCGTCTATAGGAAAATGTTCAGTTCTGGACCAGGTTGAAGAGATCTGCTACGCTCAGATACTGGGGAGGATGCTTGGGATATTCCCTGGGAATATAACAGAGATGGGACGAATGGTAAAGAAGGTTTGACCATGCTTGTGCAAGATGATGTGGAAATAACTCAGCACTCTGTGGGGAAAATTACACGTGTCCCAGGTGAGGGCGTATTTCTTCTGGGTACCTCTTTGCAGATGCCACAGCTTCTTCCCATTAGCAGTCTAATGAGAAAGGCCGGTGTATTCTAAATACACATCCGTATGCTGGTGTTCTGAGACTTTTCAAATAAAAAAATGATTTTTTGACCTCCAGAAGAGCCAGTGATTTAAGTTCCTAAAGTAATAGATAAGAGTCATAATGGGAAGACATCTCGGGCAAGCTCGGAGGCATGAATGCTGATCAGCATCACATCCGTGTCCAGTGACGTTCTGGAGCTACACAGATGCAGGGCTCAAACTTTCTATGCTGAGATTTCTGCGGTTTTCTGACTCTAGTTGAATTAGACATAATTAAAAAAGCCCTTCTGCTGTTATTTTGGTAACTATGCTTCTTGCCCCAGCTATCACAGGCCACAATGGCTGGAAAATCATAGCTGGAAGTACACAAAAAGAAAAGATATAGAGAATGTGTGATCCAAATAGGGAGAAACAACAAAAAGTCTGTTATTTAATAAAGATCTTTTAAAATTAAGTTTTAAAATTAAGGCCAAAAGTTTCACAAGAGCTTATAGGAGTAAAGATATCAATCCCCTACATACTCTTAATGGGACTTTTTTGCTTATAGAAACTGGGTTTTGTAACCTGCCCTACCAATCCACCGCTGCCAGAACTCACAGGTCACTCCTGTAGCTAAGAGGAGAGGTATCTCCTCCATAGAGGGTGTCAGAAAACATGATGGAGAAGATGTTCATCTCCTGAGAGCATCCTGCAGATTCTCCCAAGCTCTTCTCCAAGGTTTCTTGCAAATCTGAATGACAGAGGTACCTACTGAAATCTCACTGAAATTACTGGCTTCCTGTAATGACCTCACCCTAACGAGCATCAGTGGAAGAGTTGGGATTTGGGACCACCACTTCTTTCTCTCCTTCCAAATAAAAGACATACTCCTAAAGAGTTGCTGATTAAAATGCCTTGATTCAGCCTCCTCTTCGGCACGGACAGGCATCACATGCCAGGAATCAGAGTAATCAGGGGGATCAGGAGTAAATACGATCATCCACATGCCCTGTTGCTTTGAAACAGCAGCGCAGGAGCCACAGCCCGAGCATTTGGGCAATGCCTGTTATGCAGAATGGGAGAAGCAAACATGTGGCTTCTTGCACTGCTGGAGGTTTCCAACCATTTAAATGAGTGATTACCTCCTAGGATGACGATTACTCTGAGACACATTTCAAGCTTTTCCACCCAAAGGCACACATAAAATAAAAAAACCAAAATAATCATCTTACCTAGGCAGCTAAAAAGGATAAACGAAAAAATGTGAGCAAAGGTTTGCAATTACCCAACTGCTCAGCTTTACTAAACTAGCTCACAATTCCTGTCACGTGAGCTAAATGTGTTGGGAAACATTAGACATCTGTTACCAAACTGTCATCTTGATAGAAAACTTGGCTTCTTTCTACCTGCGCACTGCCAACTAGACGCAAATCGCAACCAAATAGGAACCAACCACCAACTCCCTGACAAGAGCAAACATAAGCATTTTGGGAGGATAAAACCAGAATTTTAGAGCCTTTCTCAGTGACAGACACCTGCTTGTTTAACAGGTATTTTGTTGGCCTTCTCTTGAGTTTCGTTGGCTGGCCTGGTCGCTACAGCACTCATCATAGAGGTAATGCACTTCTGCAGATAGAAATATTCAATCTCTGCAAAGACTAGAATAACTTAAGTTGCAATAGTTAGATGGTGATGATCAGACCCAGCCTGCAAGAAGACACATGTGAAACAAGCTGAAGAGCCACAGGTGGGGTGGGGAAAAAAATACATCACAGAGGAAAACCATCTTTCTGTGGCCACTAGATAAGAGATTTATGCCAGTCCATCTCCTTATGGTTCTTAAGATACAACTAATTTCTTTTTAGGATGCTGCTTCAACTGATGCGGCACTTAAAAATAAAGAGTTTGTGATAAAGAAAATTAAAAATTATTTCAAATCCTCCATTTTCTGACTTTTTTTTTCTATACAGCTGAACCTAACCTATTTTAGCCCTGACAAAATAACCCACCTGGATCTACTCTACTCATAGCACCCAGCTGCTGTTTGCCTGCCTGGTACCCTGAAGTCATGGCAGGTTTTCTGGACTGGATTCATGCTATTAAGAGAGATGCAATTCCAAATGTGAATGAAAAGTGGCAGAGGACATGGCTCGAATTCATGTAAGAAGGAGGCTTTGTTACCTGAAAGCAATGTAAGGAAGAGCAGAAGCAGCAAATGGTGGTAGGGCTCCCATGCCTTCCCTTCTGCACTGGCCAGCCCTCTTCCCCACCTGCTCACATGAGTCCAAAAAGCTCAGGT
This sequence comes from Limosa lapponica baueri, assembly GCA_002844005.1. Classification (NCBI taxonomy): domain Eukaryota; kingdom Metazoa; phylum Chordata; class Aves; order Charadriiformes; family Scolopacidae; genus Limosa; species Limosa lapponica. The sequence continues at coordinate 268,512 of KZ505809.1, forward strand.
TCATGTATTTCTGAGTGATTTTGGACAAGGGGAAATCTATGAACGGTCATATGGGTGAAAGTGAAATAAAAAGCACCCCATGTCATGTCCACATGAGATCCTTACCTTCAACTATGCCCTGTTTGAGTGGGGCTCAGAAGATTTAGCCACATTCAGGCAACAGACAGAAGCATGGCACAGCAACAGTGTATTTTACACAAGCAGCAAGATCCAGAGCTTGGGAATGCCTGAAAGCAAATTCTTGAGAGGCATTGAGAGCAAATCTGTATTTCTTTATGGTGCATTGCCACTCGTCCTCTCAAAGGTCCCACCCCACGTGCAAAACCCTTCTTATCTTAGCATTCCCTCCAGACATCAATCCATTTGGGTCAGTACGCTTTAGGGGGGGAGATGTCCCTTGACAAACCATTGCAGCAAGGAGAAATAACGAAGGGTATGAACCCAAAACCCTGTTGGGGAAGACCGTAACACGCTCATCAGGCTTCTCTAAGAGTCTGGTCCTGCAAGGTGAAGAGTAAGTACTCTCAGGTCTCCATGGTCTTGTATTAGCTGAAAGGGAAATGCTCACCCCAAAATTACACTCAGGCAGAGCAGGCAGTGACAGCAGAGAATAACTATTTCCTAAATACTGTCACTCTGTATGGGAAATGCCTATGTTTTGTGTTTCTTCCTCTGGGTACCAGATGTCCGTTTGTCTCATGACACACAAATGCACCTTTTAACTTCCAAATGTCCCTTTCGGATAAACGCTGGAACAAAAACAGCAAGAAAAAGACCAGCTCTTTACCTATTTACTGTCAATCGCGTAACATCACAGAAAAGCTGAATTCATTTCAAGCTCTGTCACATTACTGCAATTTATTAGCTTGTTCACAAATACAGGATCACAAAATTGTTCCCGGACATCTCCATTGGCAGTGAAAGCAGGAAAATGTCGATCAAAGACAGCGAGCTGTTGGATAAAAGTACTGGCACAAGACAACTGTGGTATCTGCCATCGGCAGTAAGGTAACTGTTGCCCACCTGGCCCTGAGTTGTGTTAACCAGGGAGCGCTGACATGCCACTGCCCTAAATCCAAACAGGGTTTTCTGCCTTTCCACAGAGACAATGGACTGATGGTGTGTTAGAATACCCATAAATAATTTCTGCCTGGTATTTGCTATCCTAATGCTAACCCATACCTGGGAGAGACAGGTGCTGCTTGTGAGAGAGGATTTACTTGTGGATGAGAATTTGCTGCCCTACACCAAGGAAGACCAAGGAGGAGAACATCAAACTCATCTTCTACTCTTCCATTTTTTTCTAATTGCAAACAACAGTGAAAAGTAAAAAGTGTCTATCGATCTGTCTACATGGGTCTGTAGACAGAGAGATATAAAGAGAACATATGATAACTAATAACCTAGCTTTTCCTTAGTTCAGGTCTCCTTCTTCCAGACCATCCTTCTGAGGTCAGCAGTGCAGTGGCTTTAACTCCTGATTTAGCTGCTACCACTTCCTTCTATGTCTTGCATCTTCGACTGAAAATCCAAATCAAGAGAGATTTTGTTTGGAATTTTAAAAGCAATGTGCTAGTGGCGACAATGCAGTTGAAAGCTACAGCTACATGGACCATTGCATCGAAAAGAAAGGCTGTCTTTCTTTTCAAGTTCATGTTGTTGGGGCTGGGAATTTCTCTTGGACCCACCAGCACTTGAACTCGTAGTGTACTTGCCTTTAATGACTTTCACATCAGGAGAAATATCATACCTCCTGGTTTAGATTTTCTTACAGAAAGTGAACATTTGAGTGGCAGCTAAAACAGACATTAAAGCTATGGCATCTCTAACTTCCTCTGGAAGGGGAAGGAGATCTGAAATTAAAAACATAAAGTTAAAAAACTAAGAGAAATTACTTTCCCCCCCTATTTTAAAAGCACATCACTTTTCAATTGGAACTCAGCAACACGAACATAATATTATGCTGTCATAATAAGCTGTGCTCATCATAAGTTGTTTCAGTAGTTACGCAAATAGAAGATTTGTTTGAATTATGGGGCTTTGAAGACTTGCTATTGCACAGAGACAAGTTTCACCAAGAAATGTAATTGAATGCACTCAAATACAGTCAGTTAAAACAGCTCTGAAAGACCTTCTCACCATCCAGGCTCTTTAAAAAGTCTTAACTTTGAAGCTAATATTGCTGAACTCCTAAATGCGCCAAGCGATTGGTAACGCCTTATTGAAGAACTGACTCCCGTTGGATTCAGTACCAGCCGGCTAGCAACAGTATGAGCCCTGCAGCGGGACCATACCTGAACACAGGATGTGCAGGGAGCAACTTTATGAGGAAAAAAAAAACCCCTAAAATCCAAACCTCACCTTTTTTCCACATGTTCGCTGTGGGATCCTCTCCTCTTGTAACACAGGGAAATGCATCACTCCCTTTAAAACTCACGACTGCTCCCGTGTATCTAAGCTCACAATCACACTGCTCAGGAAAAACAACCCTCCCTTCTCCAACTCAAGCAGATATAAGGAGTTTGTGTAAATCATAGAATGGTTTGGGTTGGAAGGGACCTTAAAGATCATCGAGTTCCACCCCCCTGCCCTGGGCAGGGACACCTCCCACCACACCAGGTTGCTCAAAGCCCCATCCAGCCTGGTCTTGAACCCCTCCAGGGATGGGGCAGCCACAGCTTCTCTGGGCAACCTGGGCCAGTGCCTCACCACCCTCATAGTGAAAGATTTCTTGCTGTTGGTGTACTTTGCCTGCCTGCACCCCATTATTACACATCCACACAATGCTCATGTACCAGAACCAAGCTAAAATTTTGGTGTAAGGACCAAACAAACTGGGATATAAAATGTCAGCTGACCGGGGGGGTTATCAGGATGGTTTTTTATCAAGGTTATCAGGATGGTTTTTAGGGAATAGAGTCCCTGGTTTTCACTGAAAGTCAAAGGGAGGTCATCACTGAAATGTGTATTTTATTTTCTAGATGCATGTGTTTCTCCTTCAACTTCTAACGAAACAGCTCGATGCTTCCAGAAGGACCCTCTCTCATGGTCTTACTTCGGGAAGTCCTTGTTTCAGCTTTGGTTAAAATAACATTTGCACTTTTGTAACATGCCTAGTGCCAAGAACGGCCTGAAATAATTCAAACAAGATACTCTACAGAATAGACTGACTTACAAAGCCAAGAGTTTAATCAATTTTAATTAAAAGGGGCGGACAGAGGATGTGGAGTATTCCTTCCTCTGGTGGTGTTTCCTGTTCTGTATAGTATTAAAAGATAGTGTTTAAGGAGGGGATTTGTTTCTTCTTCCCTACCAGCTTTCCTTGGGCAATGTGAACCGTCACAGTTGCTGGGTGGAAGAAGTAGTGGTTTACTATCCTCCCATTACACATACCCCAATATCATCACGTTTCTGTGCTAGCAGGTATGTGGTACTGGGTTTTTTTTGGGTTGTACTGCGAGTTTTTTAAGGATATTCAGCTGAAATATTACACCCACTAGATAAAAGGTAGCTATTATATGCTTTAGCTCACTATAGTCCACTGAGAATTTTATGTCCTGGCCACCCCATCCCTACTTCCAAGAAAGCTGCTGGGTTTGTCTTGTTGGTTTGTTTGGTTGGTTTTTTTTCCCTACAGCTGTGCTCATTACAACAGAAGTGTGGGGTAAGGACCAAATTGCAAAGCAACATGCATCATGCTCTCAGGCACATGCATTGCAAAGAGAAAGCTCCTCTGCCTGGCTGATGGGAACAAACTGAGAGGGCAATGCACTTCAGCTGGCTTTTTTATCTGTGCTATGCCAGCACCCTGCAGTATTATGCCTTAATAGCCTTCTTGGCACATTTATCTTCTCACATGCTAATGCTAATATGAATAAGCAAGCTTTCATAATAAAATATTAAGAGTTATGTTGTTCGGTTGCGGCACAACACCTAACACCCCGCTGCAGGGTGACACAGCTGGAGTCAAATGCAGTTCATTGAAGGATTGCCAGGGACTTTTTACCTATACTAATTTTACATATATTAATTCCTCTGTAACTCTTCCTAAATCATGGGTCACTACTGGGCTAAAATTTGGATTTAAATCCCCAGATTCACTACATGAATCAGCTATAGTTTGGGTGTACTCAGCAACACTGAATTCTGTTGTAGCACTTACACCCTAACTTTTACAGTAATACAAAGTAAGTGAAAAATAAACCTCCCATGGTGATGCTAACTGTCCCTGAATAATTTAGAAGAAAAAAAAAAAAGTATTATGGTAAGGAAGGAGACAATTCACTAACTTCCCTCTATTCTCCTCATTAGCTCTGAATTTAACAGTTTGGATCTGTAGACAAGAAAACATATTTGGAAGATAAGGCATCAAGGGCTTTTCCTTTCATCTTTCTGATTGACTTCAGAGGAAATACCGATAGATCCCTTATTTCTTCCTTTGGAAAACACCAAGGAAAACCTACGCTTATGAGAAGTACTCAGGAAAAAAGCAGTTCATATTAAAACTCCAAAAGACCTCTTTAAGGTCAATAAATCCCAGCTACCAAACTTGGTTCAAAGGTTCCACTATGTACTAGAGAAAAAACCCAAAGTTCTTTTAAGGCAACTTGTTGGGAGTCACCGGGGAACAGCCATGGCCATGTGACAACCTTGGACAGTGAGATGCGATCTCAAGGAAAATTCAGTCTAATTACAGCTTGAAATTGCTCAAATCACAGTTAGTTCTGCTTGTTGCTCTTACTACTTTACAAAATCTCATGATCTAATTGCAAACTGCTAATTAGATCCCACGAACCCCAAATCTGCTCATCTAAGCACATAAACACTAAGTAGCCCTTTTGCCTCCATCCTTGATGTAGGACTGTGTTGCTTGCATAAGTAAAGGCTCACCATGGCAACAGTGATGCTCAGATTAACAAGATTTGGCTGCAGTTTTCTTTCTCTTAGATCTTTTAAAGAATGTGGAGAACAGATCGATATATCGCTGATGTTAGACATACTTATTTGTCCAATTCACCGCGTTCACTATATATTGCACATTTGTTCAAGTCCCATGGGATTGCGTGTGCTATGTTTTCCCCTCGTTTCTTTTTTCAAATAGCCCTATCCCTCTAAGAAAAAATTGCTTGCTAGGTAGTTTCCAGCTTGATGACTACTGAGAAGCAGAGGTCTACCTTGAGGTCTACCTACTCCTGTCCCTTCTCCGAGGGCTGCCCAGAGACATTTCTGCACTCTTTCCTGCAGCCTCTTCCAAATTCTCAAGTAGACTCGTGTGTGATAGGACCTGGACGGGTTGTTGTACCAGATGGGTGAATGATGTTCTCTTAAACCAATGGTTCCCCCAAAATGCCCAGATCCTCAGCAAGAGCCATTAATTGCACTGGGTTCACCAGACTAAACCTCCCAAAGTGTTACTGCAAAAGCCTCAAGCTTTTGTTCCTTTGGCCAATGTTGGAGCGCTCTAGCCATGCTGGCACTGCTGGTGGAAGTTCTTGCATCTGGCATGTTTCATCCTAATTTACTTTGAAAAAAAAAGGTGACATTAAGGGGAAGGCGGGGAGATGGGGAATATTACATAAAATCCTACTGAAAAAGTGGAAGCAGGCAGGAAGCAGATTTTTCCTTACAAAGCAAGTACGTGTGCACACAAAGTGAGGCTTTTCGCTCCGCTTGTTTATTCTGGCAGACAGATGAAACTGTGGGAAGAGATCAGTGGGACTGGGTTCCACATAACCAACCCCATCCCAGTATCACCCTGTGTCAAACCCGCTTTTAATTTGACTTATTTGCCAAGATTTTGCTTTCTTGTGTGACTATTGCTTTCAAAAGCAAAATCAATGTCTTGGGCCATGCAGGTCCTTTTGGCTCCACATGGGAGAGACTCTGCAGAGCCAGAAAGTTTTCCCTGGAGCTTAACAACTTTACACAAATAAAGAAGGGCAGTATCTGGCAAAAGTCAAGAAAAAGAATCAAAACAAAGGGCCAATTTAAAGAAAATCTGTGGAAACAGAAAAACCAAAGCAACTGTGCATGCACCATCGCACAAACATCTAAGAAAGGTCCAAGAAAGAAGGCTAGGAGAACTAGAAGGTCTAGCTCTCAAAAAGGCTATGGCATGGCAAACATATAGGAGGCATGACATGACCGTCACTGGGATAACGTCATAGCAGCCACAGCAAGCACTGGAAACATGAAGGCTACACCAACTAGCCTGTCATACAGAAAGAGTGATTTGTTGTGTTAAATCAGGTTAACAAATCAAATTATCAAGTCATGCAGATCATCTGTAGATGGAAATGCCAGTCTAAACAGGGAACGAGAGAATTAGCATGAGACTACTGTCCATCCATCAGACTGGTAAGAGTGTCTGTGATCTGCTGAAGGAGCTCTGACAAGACCTCAGCAAAGAGAAGACACCCAGCATGAGTGCACAACAAACTCTACATATACTATCTGTCAAGCCCAAATTTTTAGGCACAATTAATGAATATTTTAGAAGATGGCAATCAGGTGGCCCAAGAACAAAGAAAACTTGTGACTTGATGCTGAATGATATGCAAGACCCATTTCAAAGTTCATTGAAGAAACTCCCTGTAACAGAAATCACGATGTATTGAGATTTAACACAGCTGGGGGTCTGAAAAGAGGTTTAAAATCAAAGTACTATTCTTGCACTTAAAAATTAAAAAAAGGAAATTCAAAGAGTAGCTAGAAGACTTGATTAGGAGAATCAAGTCTTAGCAGCATCATGTAGGTATCTGGAAACATACCATCTATCAAATGTGGACCTAGGATAGGTCAAAAGGAAGTTGGTGTGGCTGAACAGAAGCAATCCTTCAAATATGAAGTGGCTTCAAACAAATCAATAAAGAGAAAAGAAAAAAAGAATCAAGCCCTGTCTGGTTGAAAGGAAAAATGCCATAAGTCAGGACAAAAAATAAAAAATTAAAAAAATATGCGAGTAACAACTTCAAAAGTCTTAAAAACAAATAATAAATCCTGTTCAATCACAGCAGCAGCAAAGAGCCTGACTGTAGGCAGTAGGGTCTCCAGAGGATCGTGCTCTAGAAAGAACACACTGAGAAGAACAAAGCCATGTGAGAAAAGCTCGGTGCACTTTTTACCCCTGGGTTCAACATGGAAAACCTTTGGGAGATCCTCCCATTGCAATCTTCCTTCCCAGGGGAATCGCCAGAGTAACCGCCTCCAGCTGAAGTGTCAGTAGGAGACCCAAGTTGACCAAAGGAACATTAACCCATCTCCAGGCCCAGATGGTGTTCACCCAGCACTTCTGCATGAACTCAAGGTGAACTACTAACTGTGGTTTGTAACCAGCTCTGCTTGCCAAGGGACGGAAGTGGCTTTTTGATGTGATCCAGAGCACTGTACTTGACTAAGCCCAACATCTGTCCTAACAGAATTAGTTGACACATGGATAAATCTGACTTCTTTGGGGAAGAGCCAACATGCTTCCCAAGTCTACTGGAGTTCTTTGAAGGAGTCGACACACACATGGGCAGGAGAGATCTGGTTGAAATAGTTGGCTTAGATTTTTCAAAAGGCATTTGACAAGGTTTGAAAGGCTGTTAGAGAAATTAAGCTGCTGTGAGATAAGAGGAAAGGTCTTTGCATTGATTAAAAAAAGGTCAAAAATAGGAAACAGCAGATTGTAATAAATAGCTGGTTTTCCTAATGGATGGAGGCCAACAGCGCTCAAATCTTTCCTGCTCAACATCTTTATAGGTTGTAAAAGGGGGAGAATAAGTAAAATGACAACATTGGTCAAGGATATCAAATCATTAAACATAACAAACAAAAGCCCAAGGTGAAAAATTGCACAAGAACTTAAAGGTACTGAGGGACAAGGTAATGCATTCACCTGAAATCCTGTAGAATTGATGAACATCAGGGAGAAAAAAGTCCTGATCTTATACATGCAGTAATGGGTCGAATTGTCCACCTTTACCCTGCCCCCCATCTCAAAACCTGCACAGTAGAATTGGAAAAGGTACTGAGAAGTGTGATGGTAAGGAGCACAGGTCTGGATTGGTTTCTGTTGCAGGAATGCGTTAAGGGCTTTTTCCTGGGAAAGAGACAACTCAGGTAGGAGATGACAAAGGTCTAAAACATGGGTGTGCCATGGAAAATGGCTAAACAGATTCAGGGGAAAAAAAGCCACCAAGGGCTACTAAATACACAGACAGCACATATATGCATAAAGTCCCTGAGTCCCAAATCGTTGGAGACTGGTGGATTGCAAATCAATAAATATCTCTTTGCTCTTATTCTCCTTCCTCGACACCTGCTGTTGGGCAGAGCCAGAGCCAGGATACAGGGTTAGCTCCATCTTGATGCAGTGAGGCCACTCCTACATTGACACTTCCAATGTATCTGTATATAACTAGAATAAAATGAGAAACTCAAGGCCCATACTTGTAATGTATAATGGCATTAAAAAAACCAGAGAGTTGTATTTCACAGTGCCTGGTGCCTGATCTGGAAGCCTGTTCGTGTTCTACATGGGGAGAGATGAGCTGTTCAATCTTACAACTTGTCTTTACTACATAAAAGGAAGTTTTAATCAGACATTTATTTAACACATGGCGCCTAACATGAGGAGAAAGCATAGTTCTCACTTATCCACTTGATGCGAATCCTAAATTCACCACATGAGAAAACTACCAAGTGCTTTGTCAACATTTGAATATTATCATGTGCTAATTAGAGAGAGAGAGAAAAAAAAAAGAACCAAACAAACCACCCTAACCCCCAAGTTTTCCTACTGCAGATGACTCCTTGGCTTGAAAAATGATGTAAGTTGTCTCATTTGGGAAAGACTAGGAAGCTGGAAGGCTCAAAACTCCTCATGTCACAGCAGTACAACAACTCGTTTGCCATTCTTCTAATGGAAGAAAATATTTCCTAACACGTACTCAGTTCATTTTGGAGAAAGGCTCACGGCATCCCAGGAGCTGAACATGACTTACATGGTTGAGTTCTCCCCAAAACACACCTGCAAGTCATGCTCCCATACTACAACACTGAAATGTCACTGGCTACACATCATCTACTTGGTTCAGTGCCCCACACTTGGAAAATTTAATTGAGTAAAGGTAACCATGGGTGTACCAGCATGTATGGGCAGGTGAACCTAAAGAGGACCAAGGGATGCTGCTGAGAAACACTGGTGGTAATTCATGGGATAAGAGATCAAAAGCTGGAAGCTTCTTAGCACCCTTTTGCGGGCCCCCATCTGTTTTCCAGCTGAAGCAAGTTCTGAAAGGCACTTTCCCATACTTCCACTAGAGAGCAGTACGTTTCCACAGGCGACCCTTCAGCTCATTGCCAAACACCCATACGCTTAAAACAGCTTCAGCGAGGTTGGGCCTTGGAGAAACATTTCTCGTACACTTACAGACTTTAATTTGGTTTCTATCCTGCTTTTATCCTTTTCATTTTTTACAAAACAACATCATTATTTTCACAAAACAACTCCGATATTCCCAGTTTACCCCCATATCAAATACCCCCTCCGGTGCCCCTCCGCCTCTGCTCCCTGCGTGACCTGCAGCAACTCCAAGGTCCCTCATGTTCCCCACCTACCTTTCCAATAGGTAGCACACATACACTGGAAGTAGGTATGTATGTGCTGACCAGCAGGCTAACATCCTCACTGCTCCCCCAGGACGCAGTGAAAATATTTTAAAAGGTTTGCAGAGCTGATCAGGGGAGCTATGGCTTGTATCGTCTGTATCTTTATTAGTGAAAACGATCATCAGGAGTAGAATTAGCAGACACAGGAACAAATTAGATATTCTGTCTTCCATAAAGGACATATTGGAGTTACCTGGGGTTCATGCACAAGGCTGATCTGCTTGGCAGAGTTTATTTAGTTTCCAAAAGGCACCTCAGAAGGTTCCCCAGCAAAGGCAATTAAAGGCAAGAAGCTGCCAGGACACAAAAGGGAAGGTTTTCTCGTGGAGAAATAACTGCTTCAGAGAGTGGAGGTCAAGACATCTGTGATGCTGTGTGGTGCTGTGCTGGGACCTGTGCTGTTGGATGGACTTAAAATTCATGTGCATAAGGGTTCAATAGCAGAGCACCGAGGTTTTCTGTTGACATTAAGATATTCAGAGTAGCATTAAAAACAGGGGGAACTACGAAGAGCTGCAGAAGGGCCTTAGGAGATCTGGTGACTTGCCAATAAAGCGTGAGATGAAATGAAACAAAGATGAACTGATATGCATAAAAAAATAACCCAAACTTCTAATGTCAAAAGACAGGCTCCAAGATGACCATTCCCCCTCAAGAGTTTGTAAGGGGCCCATGAAAGCTCAGTGCTCAGATACGGTCAAGAAGACAGACAGAATGTCAGGGTCTACAGGGAAAGGAGCGGAAACCTGCCTGACTTTATACAAACCTACAGCACCCAGAACCTCCACACCCTTCAGGGTAATGTTGAACATGGTCTATGATAAGGAACTTTTCTCCACATTTATGTACCTGAGTATTACAGACTAATTCTTTCACAACTGAAACCAAAAATATAAAAATTTTATTGCTATTTGCTATAATGACCCTTTGTTAGATTATTAAATGGGAAATAATTCTGCAGGTGAAGCTTCTTTTACTTGGTCTCCTTCTCTGCCAGTTACATTTACATCTGAGGACTGAAGACGGGAGAGATGGTGCTAGCTCCAGTTCTGCCTTGGCTTTTCTGACTTCTGGTTCATTCACTTACTCTCTCCATATCTGCTTCCTTATCTGTAAAATGAAGACACACTACAAAATCTATTCAAGAACAGATCACCTGTGGGATGTCTGGGACCAGGTCAAAGGTACATTTTGCTCAGTATCTCCTCTGGAGAACAGCTGTGAGGAAGAATATGGAGAAGCGGAACAAGCACGTGGCGATATTTCCTTGAATACTCACAGCCTCTCTAGGACCGATGGGTTTGCAGGAGCTATTGTAAAGGTGTTACATGAAGGAGCAGAGTTTTGCACACCAAAATGATCCTGGTGGTCGTGAACCTCATGAGAAGCTCCATAACAAGGGCTTTGGGATGAGGAAACATTGCTTAGCATCCTCCTTGGCCCACGTAAGAGGAGGACTGTGCCACTGTTTCTACTATTGTAATAAATCCAAGCTTTTTTCATTAAACTCCTAAGTATCTTTGTGGCACAAGGATGTCCAAAGCTGCTTTTTCCAACAGAAACCTAAGCAGACTCAAAGGGATGATCCCCTCTACTCCATGGTACGATACAAAGCCCAGATCACAGCAAGGATTTCTGGCACTTCAAACACTTCTCCAATATCACCTGGTGGTCAGTCTACACACAAAAACTCCCCAAAAATCCACTTCCGTTCTCAAAGAGGATCAGGCACTTCCTTTAACAAGTAGTTTTTTTCTCCTCCCTCTTTCAGCATAAATGACCAAATTCTACCTGCTGCTCACTAAGAGGATGGAGAGACCCAGTAACACTTATTTTTTTAATGTAATAAAATAATACTTAACCGAAAGGTAAACAGTGGTTTCTGGGGAAGAACTATAAAGTCAAACACGTGCTTTCTGATAAAGATCATCTTCCTGCATTTCCCCTCTGCTAATGGCTACGCTGTCACTTGAAACTCCCCAAAGAGGCTTCATGCTGCCTTCTTTTCCCGGAATTAGCAGCGGTGGTTTGAAATTAGCTTCCTTTTGCCTGAGAATGAATTAGAAAAGGCCTGAACTCAGGTACCTGCCAAACAGGCATCATTTTGTGAAATTCTACTGCCAAGCACTTCAGCACCCAATGCTGTCAACTCCTGATTAACACCAGGCAAACGAGGGAGGGTCAGAACTTGTCTGCAAGTGATACATGGGGATTCGGAATGTCTGCATCCAGTAGGGCTAAATAAAAAAAAAATCTTTTTAAATAGGTAGCAGTGTTTTATCTTATTATGGTATAAAAATATGCATATTTTCTAGTAGAGTGGGTTTCAATGCTTTCTAGGCAAGGCTATGCAAGACTTGCAATAGCCTTTTTGACAGCAGTCATGCATCACTCACTTTTTTTAGTCTCCAAGGTGAAGAAACGGGGACCTTTTTGGTAGCTGCATCTTCTTGAACAGATATTATTCCCAAATTAATCTCATGCCTTTGTCCCAGCAGCTCGGTGTTTCCTACTATGTCGTCTTTACATGTGCAGTTTCACGCTTTATTGCTGTTGATGCCACTGGGCTGCTGCAGCATGAACAGACCATTTCTGTGACATTTTTCCTTTAATCCTTAGTTTTTACAGCAGTTCCCCATTACGGCTGGGCCAAGAGGTAAGAGGCTTTGCCAAGGACACCCGCAATTTGGAGTAGCCACCTTCAGCTTGTCTGTGCTTGGAAGCATCCTGATACAGTTTGGATACTCCTCTATAAGCACTAATTGATGTTAGGTGTCTACTCAGGACAACTCCAGATTTAAGTGGGGGAACCTGAAAGCTTGAGGAGACCAGGACAGATGTAGCTCTGCTCTGCCTCATGGGAAGGAGCAAGGGAGCCCCAGGCTCTGGCATCCTGCACTCGGATGTGCAAGGGAGTCAGTAGCAATGAACTGCAGAGATTACATTTCCCCCGTAAACCAAAAGGTGGGGTGTCCAGTAGATCAAATGATCTGGCAGTGCACAGCAGGTGACCTCTCAGAATTCAAGGGCAGAAGTTTGAGATCATTGCAGCTTTCTTCCTCTGGCTCTTCCTGCGGGATCTGCAGCAGAGATCCTGTGGTAATCACGGGGTTCCAGAGACTGCCTGCCATCTGAATCAGGAGTCCAGATCTCGTTTCAGGAACTCTCACAATGACAGGGCTAAATTTGCCATCTGGGTCCTCCATGTGTACCACACAGTCAGTCTCTTTATGCAATCATCTCTTCTCTGCCACCTATGGATCTGAGCTACGATGCTACAAAGTGGTAGGTCAGATTTACCAATCCTACCAGTTGAAAGTCGTCTAGTGGATCCAGTGGAGCCACTCTGAGATCCCCAAGAATATCCTAGCCCACAGCAGATACCAGTAAGCTACTCTTTCACAAGCCCTAAAGGCTCATCATCAGTCAAAAGACCTTCCATTCCTCTTAGGCTCACCTGGCACCCTGGCAGTTTTGAGAAGGGAAAACCTAGACTCCATAACCAGTTGTTTTAATTGAATGGGCTACGTCTTTAGTAAACCTTTATGAAGTTGTCAACATCATTCCAACCTGTAGGCCACTGGAGAGGTCCAAAGCCTTCAGTGGAGGTGGGAAGAGACCACTTTCTGGAAACCACAGGGTTCTGCTAGGAGCCTCAGTACTCTCCCACCACAGGGATGTGCAGCACCAGAAGGACTAAGCTGGTGCATCATTGCTTACCCTGACACACGTCTAAAAAACATAAAGCCATAAAACTACCTATGGAGCAGAAGGGAAGCGAGTATAGTTGCTATCTTATTTATTATTTTATTTTGGAACAATTAAAAGATACTTCAAAGCACAAAAGGACGTTTCAGAAGGCTGCAGAGCACCTCAATCCAAAGGGCAGAAAGTCATGCTTATATAATCTGGGGAATAAAGAGCATTAATTGGCACAGATTTGCCCAGGAGAAGGGGAGAATTAAGTTTCTCTCATTGCAAAATCAATCAATCAATCAATCAATCAATCAGTTTGAGCAAGAGTATGAGCCATGTACTCCCATCTTTGATAAAGACTGCAAAGGCAAGTTCATGACCAGCAGATATGGACCATATATATACCTATATGGCGGTAAAACTGACTGTATAGAGATGCCTGAAAATAAAGACCCACGAAACCAACTTCCTGGCATGTATAAAAAACTATTTCTAGATGCTGTGTTAAGAGGTCAGGTGCTCCCCTTTTGACATTATTTTAAAAGATAATTTTAAAATCACTTTACTGCAAGAACAAAGTGACCAGGAAGGATAAACCTTAAGACATATCCTTAAGTTGTAATGTGGGATGATGGAGATAATATAACAATATCAATTTCTGATGTAGTACCTTGGATTAGTAGATTTTAAATGCCATTTTTCAGATCAGGAAGCCAAAGGATGGAGAAAAGCAACATGCTCAGGGTTACTCTTGGAGCTGTTCAACACCACTGAGAAGTTAAAGGTTTTTAGGTACCCAAACAGTTCCTTCCAGACCCAAACAGTGGGAGTAGGGAAAGTCCCACAAGCTCATCTCACACTGTAACTTACTAAACCTAACTCAGCAATACCAGCTCAAACCAGCTCAAGGCAGGCAGAAGCGAGAAGAAAAGCCATCTGCTGAGATCAGGGGTATCACAAGGTGATCTGCCACCTGCAGAGAAACATGGGTTCTGGAGAGAGCCTACAGACCAGATGGTCTTGAACAGGCCGGCTTCACCTTAAAAGTAAGCGTTTGTGAGAAAAAAAAATAGTCTAAAGATAATACTACCTAGCAAAGAGGGTGCCCTTGTTTCAGCTGATTCTGTGAGGAGTATCCCACGATCTGTTGATAGACATTTCTAGGTGTTTAGGAACACAGCTCTGAGCATCCACTTTGATGCACATGAGCATTAAAACAAAAAAACCACGTTCCAGAAACTGCTTTTAAGTCTTATAAGTATTAGCCGAACCAAACCCCACTGTTCTAGGCCTTTGTTCTGTGTGTATCCTTGCAAAGTTTGCCAAATCCAGACCTGTTGAAAGATGTGAAATCTTTACGTTTTTAGTGTAGCCTTAGACACTCTGTATTCAGAGGACTACATTCTTATTCTTCCAAGCCAGATTTAAATGCAAACACCTTGTAAGGAATTCATATACATACTGTGGCTTGGCAAGAAATGTCCTTAAGGAGGTTTTTCTAATTATTCCCTAGTAAGTATTTCAGCTCATCTACATTACTCACCTCGATTCACCATCAGTCACCGAAACAGTGGATACTAAATGATATACTGTAATAGATGAACTAGAGCACGTTTCGGTGCAAAATGCATGGAATTGTACACGAGCATCACATTTCCAACTCATAAGCTGTTATTAATTATACCAAAAGGAGAGGGGTTTTTTATTTTTATTTGCAGTGGAGCACTTTGCACTAAAATAGCCATAAAGGCAAGCAATGCAAATAGTTATCTCCTCCTCAGAAAATGTAAACCTAACTTTTAAGCATCATACACAGTTTTTCAAAGCAAAAAGCACAAAAGCACCCAATCAAGATGCTTCTGGAAGAAGAAAACTCAATTACCATCAACTTTTTCACTTCTAACCTGCCTCGAATTTTTCCCTTCCCCGTTTATTTGGCTCTAGGCGTGTTTGTGCCTGGAGTACCACGCTGGCAATTCAGCAGAGAAATGGAGTTATGTTTTCGAAGACCTCTCTTCATCTCTTTACTCTCTATTGCCGCAACACCCCAGGTTCCCATAGAAACTGAGAGTAAAGAGCGAAAGCGTAAAATATAAATGAACAGGTCTAAGCTGGCAGTGTTATGTTTCATTAGGTGTATAAATATGACAATCAGGCGCTGGGTACAGATTCCTTTCTAATGGAAAAGCCAGATAACGCTACACCTTATAAAATAAATACAGGGCATATAAATTGTAAAGACTGGAGTCAATGAGTGCTGACTATTAACAGGCTGGTACCGCTTTCTGAAATGGAATCATTTTCTAGATTATTCATTTTCAGAGCAAGCCAGGTACCTTCTCCTCATCTGCAGGTCTGATCCTGAATCCCCCAATTGCCCCAGATCGCTATCGATTCTTGCCTACTGACACTGGAGCTTTGCATTGCGGGAATGGGGCAACAAGCCCTAATTTCCACAGGGGTTTAGGACCTTGTAAGGTGGACTGTATAATTTTAAATTTATATTGACATACAGATTGAAGTTTTCTGAAAAACTGCTTCCATTGTAAATACGGTTTTCTGAGCAAAGACCAGCCCAGATGCTTTCTTCACGCCTTTAAAGAAGTTGATGTACTTTGAATGTGTTCCTGGATTATTGTTTTCTTTAACAGAACTAGCTTCAAAAATCTAGTGAAAGGGGTTTATTAAAGATGCAGGCCTTCAGGAAAATTATCAATTTGATCGCCCCAGCGAACTGTCAATATGATAGTAGGATTCTTCACATCCTAACAAAACCACTGAAAATGGGAGAGTTACTAATGTGACTATAAATTATTTCAAGCTCTGAAGAGTTTTTAGAAGTCGGTGATAAAATATGATTTAGATGCATGAATGTAGTAATTTTTTCCCAAAGACACTTTCAAACACCTGTATACAAATACCCCATCAGTGTTTATCTCTGAGCACCCTCATTGTGCAGTCTCCAAAGGGGTGACACAGATAAGTCTCTCCTGAGCCCCAGCAGTAGGAGTGATGTCCTTTACTAGAAATACTAATTTTCTAAGCACTTCCATCCACTAAAACTTCTGAAAAATGAAGAGAAGTTTAAAATAGCCCAGGTGAGTATGATTTATTTTTTTCCCAAGCCAAACTGTGACATCCAGCATTCACTGACTCGAAAGGGGAATTCATTATCAGTGGCTCCTGTTGATTTCTTGAGCGATATGGCCCCTGGCACACCTAGAGCTCGGCTTTTTTATGTTTGGCTCCTCTATTAAATGCCATAGGAGATGCTGCAGGTCAAACAAACATTTGAATTTCTGTCCCCCATCCGTGTTCAAAACAATATTGCAAAATGCTTGAGGCCATTCAAAGAGACTCGCTATAAAAGGACCCTTCACTCGAGAGACTCCTACTTCTGTATATGCCCTCATCTGAAACCATCACCAACCCTTACGGATCACATTAGGAAAGGGAAGGCACAAGACTGCTTGTTTCCTGTCTTTATACTTTCTATTTCTCTCCTGAGAAGTCTGAACATTTTTTCCATTTCCGGAAGCAATAGATGGTAGCTATCCTGGATAACAAGGCAATGATAAAAATCTGCCTGCCTTAAAAATATAAAGAGGCTGAAATACACATAGAAACAAGAGAAAATACTCATAATTTTGCTTCTGCATTTAACAAGCTCACCTAGAGGAAGTTTAAGTTACCAGAGTTTTGTATTAGTTGATTGGAAGAAAAGCCTTTGATTACATTTAATTTTAGAGGGGACTTTGTGAGGTGCTGAGTGCGATCCACGACCAGGCGAAGGCTGTTCCCAGCACTAAGTCTTTCAGGACTTTACCCTTTGCAAAGGCTGTAGCAATAAAAGATGTAAGTAATTCCTTTTTTTTTTTTTTTAAATGTCAGCTTTGATAGCTAGCAAGGACGCATTTGAAGCAGCAGTAAGCCCATGTAGATCTTGCTTTCCCGAGATGTGAACATTGGAGCTATATTTTCTCGTTGATATGCTATTTTCCCCAAGCAGGAGGTCATGTCTTTGCTAAGCACATGCTCAACTCTTAACAAACATTTTCACGTCCTAATCTGACTCAGACGCAAAATATAACAATTCAGCTATTGCACAGTTATAAAAATAGCTTATTTGGAAGTAGTGGGGTTGATAATGGGATTGTAAAACATCTTTCAAAGCAAAACTTAAGGCATTCATTTCCCTAAGTGTATGAAATCAGCAAGCAATCTAGGAAGCCAGGGGAATTTAAGGAGATGGCTAATGTTTCAAAGCAGCCAAGTAGTTAGCTTTTTTTCCCCCCAAACCCAGCATCTGTAGGGACTCCTTGGCAATTTCCCTGCATGTTGAAAGAGTCACAGCCATTCCCTGGCCTGCTGCCAGCCCATTTCCGATTACTGGCTCCTAAAAGCATTTCAAGCAGTAAGAATCACATTTTTGCCATCCAAGACGAATGATATCACTTCTGCACAGAAACAGCCTCCAAATGATCCATTAAAATTGTAGTGTGCAAGAAATACACCTTTCTTAGAAAGTATCTTCTTAAAGCATAAAGTACTAGGAAATGCACCAAAGTCTGGCAAAGCTTGTGATTTAATCCCAGACTAAGGAGGGTACAAGGACCTGAATCACATTTTTGCCATCCAAGACGAATGATATCACTTCTGCACAGAAACAGCCTCCAAATGATCCATTAAAATTGTAGTGTGCAAGAAATACACCTTTCTTAGAAAGTATCTTCTTAAAGCATAAAGTACTAGGAAATGCACCAAAGTCTGGCAAAGCTTGTGATTTAATCCCAGACTAAGGAGGGTACAAGGACCTGAACGTGCACCTGTAGCTCTGGTGGGCTTGGGTGGAGGTACAGCAGAGTGACTCCCAGCAGATCATCAACAGCCCAGCAAATTGCAATTGCAATTCCACAAATGCTTTTTGAGCCCCATTGTATCAGACTTTGCTTTTCATCCCTTGCTTTGCTATCAACGAATTATGTTATTGGATGTCTTCTGTAGGGCCGCCTGACAATCGCACTTGAAAAATGAAGTAGGAAAACCTAAGAGATATTAAAGACAGGGTGCCAAAAAGTTTGCATGTGATGATATGCTGAGCAGAAAAGGCTAGAAACACTTCATTCCCATTACTAAAATGAATTTTAAATATGGTCCTTTTAACTTACATCAGAAATTTTATTACAATAGCCCTATTGTAAACCTCCAGGTATAGTTTTATATTAACGCCCAATATAACAGGCAAGATCAGACTTTGATCTTCTCTTTAAAAATTTACAGACACTGAGCTTTCTCACATAATCAAAATTTCATGTTACCTGTATTTTTGATGTTTTATCTTACTATACCTACATAAAAGCTGTGGGATCAGTTAAATCATGAGAACAGGTTTTCCTTTTTTTTTTCAGATGATTTAAAGATTTGGAGCTCAGCATTTCTCAAATCATTTAATGGAGTATGCAGTCAGGCACTGAGAAAATATAGCAAAACTGAGGGTAAATCAATGTAAATCAATGTAAGTGGAGCAGAGCATAGTCAGGATAAATAAGTGCACTGCCCAGCTGTGGGGTTTAGGATGCCCTAAGTGCTGCAAACAAGCAAATGGAAAAAATATTATCACATGGCAGCAGTTTCTCAGAATCCATCAAGAATATTGGAAGCATCAGGTTTTTTTCAGTAAACCTCCTTTACTCGGTGTTACAGAGTAAGTTATTGTAGTGGCAGGTTGTCACCTTCCCATTGCACCCAGAGAGCAGAATGCTGCATCGTGTGGGTCCTGCAGCAGGGAAGGCAGAGATCCACCTCGGCAGAATCATTCACTGTTTTTCTACCCCACCTCTTGGCCTGCCTTTGATTTAGCGCTTAACATTTGGCAAAATTTAGAGAAACCAAAATAAGAGAGTCTTGTAGTTGAGCGTTGGCAAGATAGGTGGCACCACACCGCCAGTCTTGCAGTGACCCAATATTGCTCATGCTCACCAGGCAAGCATGACGCGCGGGGAGAAATCCTGACTTTTAATCTGGACTACATATATACTGTAAGCTACATATGGAAATTAATTTGAGCTCTCAGGAAAACTGATTAAGTATTCTTCACAGGGAAGAAGGGAAAGAAGAAAAAAATGTTTGTTTCGGTGCATCAGCTGCTGGTGGGATGGAGGTGTCAGCAGTAACGTTGGAGTTAAGGCTGCATTGAGTTTTTCACTTACAAGGGGATTAAATTTCTTCTGTTTCACAGTTCAGTGATTGAATTTCATCTTCAAATTGGACACAGTTACTGTTCCGGGGTCAACTGAATTTGCTACGCAGTTTTCAGGTACCACGCTTACTAAATTTCACAGGGAAAACAATTAATATTCACTCATCTTTGAAATATGGACCTCCACCCCCTGCTCCTTCCCCTATCCCTGCTGTTTGAACAATTGCATACACCAACATTTCCAAACGTTGGAGCTATTCTCATCACATCCTAGCCTGGGAAGTTTCTTGGGTAAGTGGCAAGAAATTACCTGGCAACACCTTTTCCAACTTGGCCAAGACAATTCAGCAGAGGGGAGATGGTGCTCCCCCACCTCCTCCCCTGCTGCTGCTCCCCCAGAGCCCAAATCTCTTCCTCCCAAACATTCCCTGGCTGTCAGCACCATCCACGTACTTGCCCTTCAGCTCTTTCCCTCTTTCCTTTCCCTGACCAACACTTGGACATAAAAGTAAGGTCTGACTCAACTCCTCATGGATCTCATACAAGTTGTTGAAGTTCAACCGAGGACAACTGGTCTAGCAGGCAACTCCAGTGCTGGAAAAGCCACAAATGATCCCAGAGCTATTTCCAGCAGTTCCAAAAACCAGTAGCTTCCTATAGTAGAAGGATCACTGGGTTTTGTTTATAATATATTTGACTCTATTCAAGTGTCCCTCTATTTAAGTCAGAAGATCACAGATGAAAGATGAAAGCAAGACAGAAATAGCCCATCTTTCAGTGCTGTAATCTCAACAAAGCTACTTAGATAAATCTTCAGGACAGCTGAAAAATGTGCTGGACGCCAAATGTACAGACCCAGAAACCGTGCAAAACTGTTTTAATGCTACCTTTGCCACTCCGTCCCTCCTGAATGCCAAAGTTTGCCAAAGTTTCTGTATAAAGCTACTGAGACTGTGCTACACCAAGCTCTAAGAGACCGTACTCGGACTAGAAAAGAAATTTCAGTGCCTTCTGAAAAAAGTATTTAGACAAATGTCAAAGGAATGGCTAATATTTCTAATGCGCCAATCTCCGTTTCCACCAAGTGCTATCACGTACAATGGGAATTGCCAAGCACATGGATGCATTCGCTGCAACATTCTTCTGTTTCCTCTGGAATGAGGCTCATTATCATCAGAAAGCTTTCCGCTGCATTTTTATTTCAGCAGTACAGGCCCTAATTCTATAAAACAAATGCAGTAAAATATTATAATATCAGCCTGCTTCAAAGGCACTGATTTTTTTTCACTGGCAATTCCATCTGGCATCTGACACAGCCCATTATCATATCGAAAGGTCAAGTTAGCAAGAGGAAAGCATACTGATTATTACCTAAACAAAAATGACCTGGCTTTAAAAGCTAATTTAATATATCCCTTGTGAGCGACACAGTGCATTGCACAGTGCATTTTCTCAAGAGGAAAGCAGCCATAAAGCCTACCCGGTGCAGATCTCTGCACGAGCAATGCAAGTCTGCAAGCAAAGGGCAATTCACCTTTAAAAAACAAAGTCGCAATTTAGCAGTCTCCTCTACCTTTATTTAGGGATATCACCCTGCACATTATCTCAAGGGGCTCTCACCTTTTAAAGTAATTTCTGAGAACTGAAACAATAAGTAAACACCTATTTATTACAGCAGTTGGGAAAATTCGATAGCCAGACTTGGATACAAACTACCAGTGACTTCAGTACAAAATTACATATTATTTAAGGCTAAACTCTGTTCTACGCAAAATTATCCAGCAGAAAGAAAAAAAGCTCTTGCATACCAGAGGCCAAATAATGCTATCTAAACTCTCAATTCTTCTAAACAGCAAGGTATTTAAACTCATACAAACTTAAGAGGTATTAATAATCAGTTATGATTTCTCCCCAGCACTCACCAAGAAAGAGAATTATTTTAATTATTTACAAGGCTGAAAAGAAATGATTGCAACCTCTACTTTTTATAGCATTAATGAGCATTTCCTCCCCTCCCCCTTTTCATATGTCTCACGAGGCCCTCCCGCCCCAGCCTGGCACTGTAGATAGCCAAGGCAAAAGCTAGTTCTCATATGGTCCCTAATTCAGAAAACAATTGACACAGAAGGTGATGGAGCCAATTATTACAGCTCAAAGGCTGCCCAGGCCTTCCTAATGCTGTGAGCCAGAAAATATTTCCTCTTGCAGAAAAATTACTAATCCAATTGCACTCTGTGCATTGGTGAATTATTTCAGCCAAATTTTTCCAAATCTGTCTTCCAACAGAAAGTCAGACCTTAATTAAATCATTCTCTTTTATTGGTAGCTCCTGTTTTGGATCTTTTAACTCTGAAAATTTCCTTTTTGGCAGGGGTTAAAATCTTTCTTGGCTTATCTACATTTCTAAAAGAAAACAAGATAAAGAAATAAAAAGTATTTTTTCCCAATAGACAGGGTTACTTATTATTCACCCCAAACTGACAGACTGGCTCAAAACCATCATGTACCAGTGTGCTTGGCAACACAGCATCTGTGTTCAAAGCTTTCCCATCTTACTGAAACAGGAGTTTGTTGGTTCCCCTATGTGCCATGGCCCATTTTTTTGGAGCTGAAGGGCCAACTCCAGCCTTTGTACATTTACAGAGAGGCTGGCCAGAACTTGCACCTATAGGCCACCAAAGAGCAGATGTTTACACTGCAGGCACACCAACACAGGTGACCAGATCACTAGCAACCACCTTCAGAAAGACACTGCAAACAGGGAATCGATAAAGAGCACTCTTTATATGCAAGGTGCATAAAAATATCTCATAGCCCAGATGAGGACCATGTTTCTGAAGCAATTCCCCTGGGGAGTCCCTCTCCTGCCTCTGAGCGGGACAAGAGCGTGAGAACTGGGCTCCTCTCCGGTGGTGCTGAACTGGAAGACGTGCCTCAGGGACTGATCTATGTGCCCCAAGCGCTGTTTAACATTGAGTCCAGGGAACCAGACTTGAAGCAGCCCAAATGAAAACTCCACCAAAAGCCTGTACAGCAGGTCCTTGTCATCAATGTTTTTCTCTACACATCAGTTCCCCTGGATGCGTGCTGCTTATGGACCCTATCCATGTGCAACAAGTTTTCAACTCCCAGAGACAACTTCAACCACTAAAATAACTCTCAAAGACAACCTCATGAAGCAGAAGAAAAGGCTGTATAGGAAGGAGACACACGTAGAGCCAGCTGCAGCCCTCCAAGGACCATCACCGAGAAGCCACACAGGACACTTGAAAATACTTTCTCCAGTAAACACGCTAGCAAAGAAGAAACTAGATGGACTGGGGCATACGGGGATTTAATCTTGCAAAACACGATACTTGGATGCAGCTTGAGGGAAGCCTTCAACAGCAGATGGCATCTGAGCACCAGCTCCCAGCCACCGGGAGACGCCAGGAGCAGGCTTCAGTCCAACCACGCGCACACACGCACTTGCTTATGGCTGGGACACAAAAACTTCTCCTAAACCAGCATCTTCAAATGAGCTAGTGCTCAAAGGTGTTGGGGTACACAGTACCATCTTGTGAAGAGCAAATGAAAAGACAGAAGATGGGGCACCATACCACCTTGCTTGGTCAAACAGTAAAGCTGTACCTTTCTCATTAGGATAAAAGCAATTTCACTTTTAAAGCCAGGGTGGAAGAGGGAAAGTATGTACCAAGTATGCATATACAACTGAAAAGTATTAATAACCACCCTCTGCACCAAAACTAAGTCAATGAACTGCTAGGATGCTCTGATACGAATAAATGTAGCGAGAGAGGAGGTGTAAAGTGAAAACAGGGATGCCTCTGGCCAGTTAAATAAAAGGTTTGCATGGAGCTCATTATCAAAATACAGCTCAAGGAAAGATGAAAGGCATTCAGGGCCAGAGCTTCTAGGCAAGGAAAGGAATTGCATACATACACAAAGGTCCCTGCCCCCTCGACTCCTATGAAAAGGGGACAATTTTGCCTGTGATTACGATGACTTATTCCCCCAGGGTTGCAATGCAGCTGGAATAAAAAATAAACAAGCAAAAAGTGCAACCTAGCCTGCATCTGTAGAGAGCCTGGAGCAACAGCACGAAGGCACCAGCGTCTGGACTTCAACAGGGTATTAATTTCAAGCCCCACTGCCACAGAAGATCAACATCAGCAGACAATTCTGGATGTGACAGGAGAAAAGGAGCACAGGCACCCTGGTCATCAGAGTGGATACGCTCTGCTTGGCCGGGCAAAGCCCAGGCAGCTGCCGGCTTTCCCAGATGGTGGTGAGGGCCACCCTCTTGCTGTCCTTGTCTCTGTGACATGGGAGAGGCTCTCCCTTGCTACAGCCGTCATGGAAAGGTCACAGAATCTTCATGGTTGGAAAGGACCTCTGAGATCACTGAGTCCAACCACACACACACACACACACACACAAAACACCCCCACAGCCTCGGGCACTAGGGCATGCCCTGAAGTGCCACATCTACACGTTTCTTAAATCCCTCCAGGGATGGTGACTCCACCACCTCCCTGGGCAGGCCGTTCCAGTGCCTGACCACCCTCTCAGGAAAGTCATTCTTCCCAATATCTAATCTAAACCTCCCCTGCCGCAACTTCAGACCATTTCCTCTGCTCCTGTCATTCTTCCCTTGGGAGAAGAGGCCAACCCCCACCTCGCTACACCCTCCTTTCAGGGAGTTGTAGAGGGCAGTAAGGTCTCCCCTCAGCCTCCTCTTCTCCAAACTAAACATGCCCAGTTCCCTCAGCCTCTCCTCATATGACTTGTTCTCTAGACCCCTCACCTGCAAAAGGGAGGAAGCCAAGGATTGGAGCAAGCCAAAGATCAGACCTCATCTGGTGACCTTGTTAGTGGTTGAAGTAGCATGCAAAGATTAACTTCAGGAGTTTTCTGGATGGGGAAGATGCCAGCACAAGGGGTTTGTGTGCCCAGAGCTAATGGTGTTTGCTGAACCCTTACCTCACTTGGCACCAACAACTGCAGTAGAAAGCACCTGTCTCCTCTTGGATTTATGAGAGCTGCAGTAGTGGCTCCACCTGGAACTGATCTACACTTAGATGGGTTCCCTGCTTACGTAGGTATCTCCTTCATGCCCTCAATACCAAAGCATCTGGGCCTGACACTGGGACAGGAGTGCTGTTCTTCTGAAACTCCTGTGTTCTCAGAAAGTGAAGCAAATGAAATGTTGCCTCTCTCCTTCACCTTTTCTGTGGTAAGGATGCAACAACAATATTCATTAGTCAATGAACTAATTAACTTATCTGAATACATCCAAGGAGTAGAATATTAATTATATAGTCTCAGGGATGATAAGTCAATGATTTCTTATTTAAGAGACTGAACACAAAGAATGGATGTTAAGGAGAACTGCCAATCCCAAGCTTGCAAAAAACAGGGAAAAGTGTCCCCAAAATAGGTATTGGTTGTAAACAAATAAATCGGTTCTGGTGCTGGACTAAGCTCATGTTGTAAAGACAATCTTTGTAATCATAAGGATAAAAAAGGGTTCTTCCTTTTAGATGAAAGACACAATTTTTATGTTCACCTGAATTTAAAAAAAAATAATCACAAAACAGCATCAAAGATGACAGCTTAAGCACATGAGCAACTTCCTCAAGATCCCCTGCTTTCAGCAGCCCAGGTGCACGCTTGCTTTCCTAGGGAGACACGTCTTCCTGAGGAAGGCTAAAACCCTTGAAGAACACAACTTTCTTCGAGGTCTGCTTGGCAGGGACTCCTGGGCATCTTTCCACTGGAGCACTGATGCAGCCTTGGTGTTGGGCATCCTGGCTGCCTGTGCAGGCCAAGGCCCAGGCATCTAGGACCCAATGCAAAGGTGCCCAGGCAGAACATAGACACCCAGAGCTGTCACAGATGGTATGCAGACACCTAAAACCATGGCCCCCCTGTGAAACCTCACTTAGTGGTCCAGGAGGCCCATCTGCTCAGCTGAAATATTTTTGAATGGCGGTATGCATTTTGTTTGCTCTTTCCTTCAAATCATGTCCAAGAGTAGGAAGCTGTAGGTTGCCTACTTTTTGATTGCTAAAATATTTTCCCAGGTCCTGGCAGCACCCTAGCCATATTTCAAGGCTAAGCTGGGGAAGCACCAGGCTGCCAAGAAATAAACTCCACAAAAAGTTGTTCAGCCCTTTTAGACCTGGAGGACTGTTGAATACATGGAAAGATCTTCTGACCCTGTAGCTTCTGCCTAATATCTGCTCAGCCACATCGTGCACTGGGACTTTCAGCTCTGTAACCCCACGGTCATGCTCTAGCATGGAGGTAAAGAAAAACCCACCAGTACCACCAACTTAGGAGGCATTTCTGCAATAAACTCCTGCCTGTGGCCTAAGCCCTGCTTTAGGAACATGAACCTGCATTGGATGTAGTCTAAACCTGTGCTTTTCCTAAACAGGAGTCTAGAAATTAACAGGAATTTAATAATCACATTGATATGATAGATTTATACAAAAATACATTTGCTTCCATTTTGTAGATAACTTTATAGGCATCATTTCAGTTCATATTTCTTAATTGACATCAACTGATATGAAAATATTAGATTGTTCTCATTTGGGCCCTGAACGTGGCCACCACACCAGCCAAAAGCAGGCTCTGACATGCTGTAATGATGTCTCACAACGATATCTTTGTTATTTGCTCTGTGTGGTTACACCTGCTGAACGTCTGACCTTTGCATGGATCATCCTGATCCACCTGATACACGGTGAGACATGGGTACACAGCAAATTTCCACCCATCCAAAGGCCTTTTCCCACCTGCCACACAAGCACTGAAAATGTGACGCTAGCTACAAGGATGCAAAAAAGAGGAAAAAATACTTTTTATGTGATTTAAGTTGGGCAAAGCTTCACCAAACCCAAATGTGCTTTATGTGTTGAGTTCTTCCCTTTCACAAACCTACCCATGGAAAAGATAAGCCCCTGAAGGACAATTAGCTGGAGCTAATTAACAGCTGCTTGAAAAGTAATCCAGGTTAAAATTTACGCCAAGTAGACTTTTCTCCCAGATGACTTTTATCTTGCAAGATACAGAAACAATAACTCTCGAGCAACAGAACTTTCTGCAGCAGCTTCCAACGCATCTCACTTTACTCTCAAAGTAACTTTGCCATTTTTCCCTCTTCTATTCGTCTTTTCTCAGGCATGTGCTTGCTTTCAAGGAGTCAAGCAAATGTGAATATGGGAATATGGTATTTGACTAATAAATGCCATGTCTTTTGAAAGGATATTCCTTTTTTTAATGTTTCTCCTGGCAGACTGCACTGTTCCCTTATGCTTTTTCAAAGTCAAAATGTCAATATGCAAAGGGCAATAATGTCACTGTCACCTACAGTCTCGAGTGATAGGACTTAAGCACAGGCCTCTGACTTTTAAGATAGAAAAGTTGCTATCAAAATTAATCAGTTCCTCCTTTTGGGGCACAATTCCTCCATCACCAGGAATCCTTCACTTTGCCCCTCTGTAGGGATGAAATTCTTGGCATTAGAAGAAGAGAAGAGGAATAAAGAAGATCGAAGCTCAAAAATATTAAGGCCAACACTGGCCTGTTGGTTCCCAAAATAAAGAGTTTATCCAAAACAGGTCCAAAACTGCAGCTTCCTCCTTAAAGACACACAAAGCACAAAAGGGCTCCTGGAAGCCCTTCCCTAAAATTCACAAAACTGTCCTGAAAAAGTCTCCAACAGAATCTGCATATGCAAGAAATGCCTGTGAAAATAAATTACTACGTGATACTCTATTGATAATACAGCTTAAAATTGTAGATGCGAAAGACAGACTGTGAGATGGGGAATGGCAAATCCTATGTGCAAATTTTGCTTGGTGCTAAGGGGTTCTGGTATAACCTTATAAAAGCTTCTGCGATAACATCATGTTGTCACTAAAACCAAAAACCCCCAGTTTCATTACCGATGTTTTCTTCTTTTTTGTTCACGTGGAAATCAATATAATCCAAAGAGTAACACTAAAAAAAATAAATCTAAAATAATAACAGCACATGCCTGGGATACTTGGGACCATCTGTCTGAGGCTGCTTAAGTTAATTTTCCAACACTTTGTGAAATGCTTTGCATAAGTTGCTACTGGTGTTAGAATGCCATACTTTCAGCTGGTACTGATAATTAATATATATTATTATATATATATCTGTAATATCTAATAGCTACTTATCTGCTGCTATAGCACTGCATCCATTTGGCTTTGCATTCTGAACCCCAAATACCTATTTTCTGGGATGATAAAAGAGGCTGATAGCCTCCTGCCTTCCTAATTAAGTCAACAAGATTTTTAGGGAACTTAAGTAGCTGAAGAAGAAAGCTTACATGTTTGAATTGGGGTAGGAAAATATTATTCTAAATAAAAATGCAACCCTGGGGTGCCTTTTAGTACCTTAAAATAAATTAAATGTGATTAAAAATGTATTTCAAATATCACTCAAAGATCATAAAAAAGAAAATACTATCCTAATTTGTGTGTACTTTGCAATATTAGCAAGTCTTGTCCAAGAAACTAAGTTTCTTGGGATGCATATTTACTTCCTGAAACAAACAAACAAAAACTTATTTTTAACCAACTACCTAATTAGGGCTTCTCATTTTCTCTCCACAGAAGTGCCAATTTCTGTTGTTACACACTATTTCAAACCCCTCTGGTTTAATGAGAAGTTGCTATGTATACCTTAAGAGCAACCTTAAATTTAGATGGCTGCAGAACCCGATTAACAGTTACACCAAGTATTTGACTTTGAGAAAACGCCTATCCCTTTCTTTAGTGTGGTAATAATAATAAAAAACCTAACAGAAGAAAAGTAAAATAATTTTGTAAAAGGAAAAGTATAATAATTTTATATAGAGCAACTTCAGTTTTCTTTTAAACTACTTCTGCTTTTGAATCCTATTGGCTTATATTCAGTATCCCTCTAATCAGAACAAGTTCCTCTTCAAGACCTTTGTTGTTGGTATAGAATCAAAGTATAGACATAACAAAGTTTTCCTATTAAAAACAAATTGTAGATCAGGAATGAATGAAGAGTAGGGTTTTTCTGGAAATATTTTAAAATACACTACAGCTCACTTCTGAAAGGAATGAATATTTATAGTAGGACTTCAGAATATATCACATCAAAGTAGCTCTAGTATTCATTCAAAAATGACAAACTTAATTTCCCATTCTTCATCTCAGAACACGTTTTGACTTTGTGAAAATGTCTGAGAAAGATCAGTTCTCTAAAGAAACAAATCATATTCAACAACAATTTCCTTCACTGCTTGAGCTTTCCAAGATCTGTAATTTCTCACCTTAAAATATTTCAAGAGAATTGTTTTGCAATAAATTTTGAAGATCCAACACTTCTGCGGACTCAAACATTGCGATTAAGATGGACCTTGGGACCACATGGCTCTGGGCACTGACCTGAGGAGACCCATCTCCCCCAGTCCTCCCATATTCACGGAGAGAGCCGGGGAAAACTACTATTGTGTTGAGAAAAACCTTTTTTTTGGTAAATTACAATGACGTACCATCAATAAAAACAAGGTTAAGATTTTATGCTGAACACAACAAGCAGACACTTACTTTGCTTTTGCTTCTGCATCTTCATAGGCTTTATTGGAAACATCATCTAGGCCGCCAATCAGATGTTTGAAGGAGCTGTAAAAATAAAGGTACAATTTTAGAGGAAGAGTTTCACATTTGGGAGCCAAGCAAGCCAACGCGACTCTTTGGTAGCAACCAGGTGCCATCCCTTGATGCCTGGGATGGACATGACTGACCAAACCGGGGCCAGGGCAGGCATCTGCTAGGAAACACACCCTCAGACACACCGGAGAAGGGGTGGAAGTGCAATAACCAGTGCCAAGAAGATCCAAACTTATTGGTGTAGCTCTCTTAGGGACTGAACCCACTGCAATTACTGCTGAAGTCTTTCCTCCCTCCAATATAAGTTTCAGAGTAAATCTCTCAGCATGGCTGCTAAGTCCCATGATGGTGAGGTGACACCACCACATCCCTGTCCTCCAACCAGAAACCCCAGAAATTCCTCTCCTTTCAAAGTGAAGGATAATCTTTATTTCTGTATCTTAGCTTTCTTGCCTTTAGAGAAACAGCAGCAAAGAGAAATAAAAAGGAAAAAAAAAAAAAAAAAAAAAAAAAAAGAGAAGGAAAAAAAAAGTGAGGGCAGAAAGGCAAGCAAATTGTCATAAGCCAAATTGCTTAATGACATTTAAGAGGAAATGTGGCTTTAATTGGGTTAAACTAAGACAGGGTGAATGTTAGGAGGGTCTGATACACTCGGTGCTGAGATGTCTTCTGTACGAGCTGTGAGCAGTCCCCTAACACCACCCTCCGTCCCAGGGGAGACAGAAAGGGCATAGGCATATCGGAAAAAGAATTAGAAAATCTTTTTATATCATGAGTGACTCAAACAAATGGACCCAATGACCATTAATTCAACTAACACGCAACACTCCGGAGGAAAAAAAAATATAAATCTAACTGTTATGTCTTTGGAGTGATATTACACAGTGTCAGACAGTAAATAGGAAATAGAAATCATTCCCAGTGTGTTTGTCCCACATAGGTTTTCCTCTTTTTAAGAAAGAAAGCACCACTTGGAAAATGAGAAAAGAGCTAAGCTAATTTGAAAGGATGAACTCTTAGAAACTACTGTCTCTTGACTAATCTCTGCCTTAAGGTCACTGCTTCAGAAATGAAAGTCCTGCATTTCCTCCGGCTTCTATATGTTCGTGACACTCCTGAGGCACTAACCATAGAGCTGAAGAAGGGAAATGGCTATTAAGAAGTTGAAAAAAAAATTAATTGGAAAGTTGAAAACCTTGAAAAAAAAAATCACCATTTAGGACCTTATTTACGAATTTAGGAATAGGAACAGAATATTTAATATGGCCTTCTCTCAATGAAGCCTTTTAGGAAGGAGCATTAATGCTATTCAGCAGCTGAGGAAAATACAGGGCAGGCTAATAAAGGTAACAGTTTGCAGACCATGTGCATTTCCCCGCCCCCCCCCTACAAAATCACTTGGTTTCAGATCACAGGGCATTGTATAGGATAAAGAGCCACAGATGAAAAACCTACTGCCTGAAAAGCTCCAACCCCCAGCTGTTTGTGAAAATAAAGCAATAAGCAGAATTCACCGGCCTGGTGTCTTTGGGTTGAGCGGAGGGCAGCCGTGGGAAACGCAATATCCTGCCATGTAGGAGGTTAACCAGGGTGACTTCATGCTCTCTTCGGCCTCGAGCATGATGGAACTGTTTGAATCGCACTTTGCCCAAGCAGCTTAAACATGTTGTAGGGTCTTAAGCGGGTACTTAAGTGTCCTGCTGCATCAGGAGATGCCTGACCTTATGCGAGGCACCCTGGGTGCACGCGGCAAGCGGGGAGGTGGCTTCCAGAAAAACGAAAGGAGGCTTAAGTATTTTGCTGTATGAACAGCAGCTGGAAAAAGCTGTATTTCACCCATTATCGTAGTAAGTGTAATGCAAGAGGTCACAGTCGGGAGAGGTATTTATACTGGTTTGTGTCTAGAGCTGCTTGCTCTAACGGGCTTTTCCAGCGTGGCCTTTTGCATAATTATAGTCATCACTGCTCTGGATGTATCCTCTGCCCACACAAATTCACTGAGTTTTCCGCTGTGATTAATTCATAATATTTTAAATGATGCAACGTAGGAAATAATTTATGTAGCCTGGGGAAAGCAACAGGAACTCATTAACGAAGGTGGCAAAGACCCCTTTGCTCCTGTACGGAGATGGCATTAAGGGGTTTTAGCAAGGCAGGCTGCAATTTTCAATATTAAGAGGTGTTAATCACCAGAATATCTTTTCCCACCAAAATTCCTTACTCAGCAGTGAAGATATGAAAAATTCAGCTCATTCAACACATCAAGGTTTATCTTTCTTATATTGAAGATGTTCCAAAAACCCTTGACAGATGACAGAGAAAGCAATGCAAATTTAGGCAATTAAGCCAGACACAGTAATACCATAATCCTCCTGGAAGACATGGAAGAATCCTCCTATAAGACATGACCTAAGGCTTAAAGTGCAATGTAAAATAGCTCAGTTTGGTTTGCTTTCATGTGGTTAGGAAAATGTGGCAGGATTAAACATCCAATTTTTTTCTGGCAATGCAAATAAATCTTTGTCTAGTGAAACACTGCATGGGCAAACAAAAAAAAAAGTCACTGAAAGGAGTAACAACGATTTGTCTAATATCCTTAATGTCTTAAGCAAGACTTAGGACTGGGCAAGATACTGAAGTTCACTTGAGTCGCTTTTTTATTGCCTATCTCAATGCTGTTGAAGTATCATCTCGGTCACAACAACAAGAATCTAACCAGAAAACCGCTCGTTTTTTTTCTCCGCATGACCTTCTCTCTTCATTTTTTCTATTCTCTCCTCATAACCAATTTTCTCCATGGATAAACTTCACCCCAACTGGGAAAAACAGTAAAGCAGCAAAAACTAAAATCTCCAATGAAAGAGTTCAGCTCAGCTTGTATGGGGTCAGTCATGCCAGGATAATATTTTATTTTATTTTTCTCCAATTTCCATTGCCAAGAGGAGCCTTTCTTGCCAACCTTTCTTGACACCTCATAGCTAGCCCCATTAAAAACCAAAATCAGGCTTTCAAATGCAGACAAAAACGTAAAATCCGAAGGAAAAAATCTAAACCCACCTGAAACATTTACAATGTTTCCTTCCTGTTTTATCTCCATACGAAGTAGCCGCAAATAAAGTCTGTCTGTCTGTGTTTATTCAAATTGATTCACACAACAGATGCTCCAGGTTGTCCCGCCTGTGTCTACACAATTTTTATTGGAAGACGTTTTATAGAGAATTTCCTAGAGGACCAATCCATCAAATCCAGCATATTGTAATTGTTACCTTTCCCCCAATCAGCCCGACTGTACTTCTGCAACAAATCTAATAACCCCTCCAGGGAGCCTGAAAATTTCCCAAGATGAGCTGCAACAGGGCCAAGCTTGAAAGACTTTGGAAGCACCAACGTTGTCCATCTCCAACAATTAGTTTCTTCCCAGAGGCTGAATTACTGCAGAATCACAATAGGAAACACTTAACTAGCAATAGCCTCGATTTTATTCCACATGGGGACTTAGCAAGTCAAAACCACAGAAACCCTATGAATTGTAAAGAAGAAATTGCTCTTGGCAGTGAAAAAGAATAAAAGACAACTGACAACTAACAACTGTTATAAAATATTAATCTAGATCATATGATTGACCAGAAGAAAACTGTACTTTTGCAATGAGCTGCCTGGCTCCCCAAGTATCCAAAGGCTTCTACAAATTCCTTGAAATGGTCAGATTTACCGTTTCACAGTTCCTGTGAACAATATGTGGATTCTGCTGAACTTTTCAAGCCAATTTCAAGCCCCCCAGTTGGGTCTATGCTCCACAGTTGGCAGGAAGAACATCTCCTTCCATTCAGAGAGCCTGGATGAATCTCACGGTTAAGCGTGAGCATGGAGAAGACGCCAGGCTGCCTGGTGCTGAGATCCCTTAGCAAAGCTGTCATCCTCATTTGATCAGCCTTGCTGCTGTTCCCTACTGGGTTAGTGGAACCTCCTTCAATGGCAGCGTGCATGGGCATGTTGAAACTTTGACTAGAAAGTGAAATTCCCTGGAAATTTTTCCTACCAATTACTAAGCTTGTTTCTTTGAAATAAATGGCAACAGGTAGGACAACGCTATTTTTTTCTGACAAGACGACAACTCTTAATGTTAGAGCAAATAGTCTATTTGCTGTCATAGTCTTCTTCCTTGGGCGTCCAAAATTAATGGTACTCCCAATGTGGTCACAAGGGAATGAAACGCAGCATAATTTGACATTAAGCCTTAGCAAAGTCAGCTGAAATTTCTCCTACAGCTTGGCTGGAGCCAGATGATCACCTTCATCTCATCTCCTGCATGGTGGAGACTGCTGATGAAGCCAGAGAGCGTTAAGGACCAAATCCCCCTGAAATTCATTATTCTGGTAAAGGAAGTAACTAAAAAAAGATATTTGCAAGACAGAAAGAATGTCAAGTTGTCCTTCGTAAAAAATATTTTCAGGACAAGGACAAGTGGGAACAAAATGCCTTAAAGTCTGTGGGACCCATCAAATGCTTGCTGCACTGTAGATCTTTGGTAGAACATGACTCTGCTCATTTCTACATCACAAAGGATGATGACAATCCACTACTGCAAAGCATGTCTACGTAGATTGGCAAGAAATAGCTGTGCTGGTATTTGGGCATTTTCGGAGTGTTTTTGTGACTGTAATGGCCTTCTTGTTTCACAAAGGAATTAAAAAGCAAGGCAGCACCAACATTGCTGCGAGATTGGTAATTAAAGACCCATCATGTTTGGCTTTCCTCATGGTATTTTCAATTCCCACTGCTTCACCCCTGTAGCATTTTCATACATATTGAACTTTTTTCATGCTTAAGCAACATCCCATCTCCAACCCAACTCTCCCAGAGCTTCTTTGGTGGCGTGGCTCATCCCTATAAAGAAAGTTTCCTGTATTATTACCCTCAAAATCCTCCAGCAACAAAAGCAGCCCTACAATTGCTAATAATATTGCCACATCCAGAGATCAGTCTTACAATCTCTCTTAGGAATAACTTGCTGTGATACCAAGGTGTGACTCTTACAGTTCAAGTGTTAACTAGATGGGAGCACGGCAGCCGTATTAGCAGTGTAGCTCCCAGGTGTTGTGTGGAACCATTTTTGGATGTCTTGGTGAAGAATTTTACAAGCAAGCTGGAAGAGTTACCCTGATAACATGATAATACCAATGGGTAATACTAACCCCTATTCTCAGTAAGACTGAAATTCTCCAGTTTCTCAGAGAAATGGATTGACCATTAAGAAAATGATATTTTCCCATAACTTCTTCTTTGAAATTGCAACATCAGTTTTGCTGAAACACTTCAGACTGAGGCACATAAAGCATGGAAATTGCTGATTCAATAGTTACGTTTGATTAAGCAAAAAGCTTGTGTTGTAACAGAAAATATTAGGCAACCTTAATGACATGAGTCACTCCTGCACAGAACAGCTTCCTGTACAGCTTGACTGTAGGTAAAGCTGACGCCCAGTTTCCATTGCTGCCTTGCATATAACTCAACATGAACATTTACCATGACCACCAGAACAAACCAAATGCTGTAGTATTCTGTGCATCCGGATATAAAGAAATGCTATTTTTCCTCATTAGTAGAACAGTGTCTGCACAATTTTCCAAATTTACAGAAGTCTTAGTAGATTTTCTCCATATTAAAATTAGCTTCTACAGTTATTTGTATGCTGATAAAATAATAATCTAAGAGAAGAGCTAGAACAAGAAAGTCAGAACTGGTCATGACACAGGACAACCTTCCTTGAACTATAAATAGTGTTATAAATAGCATTACTTTTCTTGCACTATAAATAGAATTCTTACAAATAGTGTTACTCTGGGACTAATTACAGAGCATTACTAGAATCTCTGGTATAGATCAACTACAGCTTCATCAGTTTAAATTTAACTTGTACTTCCTTACTATTTCAAGGGCATTATATAGTGAGAAGAAAGCACAGGAGACAAGCAAAGAAAACAGTCTGTAAGATGATCAGGAATGACTGACTCTGCAATTAGTAGTTACTTGGGTTTTTTAATGCTCACAGTGCAAACCAAAAACATCCCTTACAGAAGTGTTCAGAAAAAATCACATAAATTACTTGTTGCTTTGTATTTCTCCAAATTAATGCTTGCTAAATAACCTAATTATCTCAATTCTTCTCCTCTTTGTCCCACAGAATGATAAGGAATAGTGTGTCTTTTATCTAACAGGCTACCTTGCTTGGGTATGAGAAAGCAAGCCACTCAACTGATTCAGTCCCGACATTCGCTGTCTGCTTCCAGTGGATAAACCATATATTTTTTAATTGATCATAAACAAACTAACATATCAGAAGACCTAGGATTTTTGAAGTATTATTCCCCAGTTCAGCCATTACAGAACACTAGATTTCTGGAAATGAGGGACTGTAAGACAACTGAATACAAACCACTTGTGTCAAAGCAGGATTGCGTGTATGTAGATCATCCCTCCAAGATACCTGAGCATCTCTCACATACCTCATCAGAACATAAGAAGGGCTTCAGAGGTCACTCCTAACCCAGCATCTGACCTTTGACGGTATCTTACATCAAGACTATGTACCCAGGAAAGAGTTCAAGGACTCTTGAGCAAGCAATTGTGATATTTGCTTGGTATTCTCCTACACCTCTCTGAAAGTTCCTAGGCCAGAGGTAGGTTCTATGTATTTAACAAGTCCAATGGATTTCTTTTCCATTTGAACACTTGCGAACTCTCCTCATTTTCCTACAGCTCTGTGAGTGATACCCACGTGAAGAGCCGCCACCTTTCGGCTTGTGCCTCCCTCCTGCAGGTTTCTTTGGGTTCTTGCATTGGGGGAGGCAGTGAAAAGCCAATCCCCATTCATCCTACCTGCCTCTCTCATGGCTTCACAGATCTACACTGCACTCCCTTGGAAGGATTCCTGTGGAAGATTTGTCTGTACCTGATGATGGTCTATGCCAGTGCTTCACTGCCCTCACAACTGGAAAAACACCCACGAGTGGTGGGTAATGTTCATTTCAAGGTAATGTTAATTTTTTTAATCCCATTCCCAGCAACTGTAGAGATCAGGTGAATTTGCAGCACTGTTTTCTAGAGCCCAGGCATTTATTTTCTAGATTATTCCCCCCCTAATTCCTTCAAGCTCCCTATATAAGACATTGTTTTACTCTTCTGATCATCTCTATCTCCTTTGAGCCGCAGAGCTTCAAGCAGGGCTACGTCCTTTGGACAAGGGCTCTCCATCCTCACACGGATTAGAATAACAACATCTTGCTCTAACATTTGCCAGAAGCTTGATGACTTTCATGACATTTTGCCGACACCAACTCAATCTGTGTTCCACCATAACGCCTGGATCCGGTTCCACAGTAATGCTATCTCCCCAGTTCTTTCATTTTGTCTTTCTGCGACTCTTAATTGCCTGCATTTGTCACTACTGAGTTTTGTCTTATTAACTTAGGGGGACCTTCCCCATACTTCATCAAGGACACATATATACTGGGACTGTATTACTCAAAATTAAATGACCCCTCTGGAGAAAATGATCAAAGGCTCTAGTTAATAACTGTAAAAGGTGCGAACTGGAGATAGACCCAACCCCAAGGCAGGAAAACGGTGTACTTACTCTCTGTCAATGACCAGACATGTTACTGCTTCAGCCGCAATGACGTTGGCTGTTCTGACATCCTCCCTGAAAGAAAAAAATGTATCTCTTAAGTAAGCTGCATTATTTTCATTACAATATTTTTCTTTCCAAACATATTGCATTCTTAAAGTGCTTCAAGAAGAAATTTCTGGGTTTCATAGCTTTTTCCCTATATCGATTTGATGTTCATCATCCAGACAAGCTTCAAGCACACAACAGCTAAAGACCATGTATGAACGGAAAAAAAGAAACAAGTTCCCCTTGTAAATAAGACACCCAGCCAGGCATCAGCCCATGCTTTTCATCTCTTTTAGGTAAAGTCTCGGTTCTTACTATGCACATTTGTGAATAGAAACAGTTTTATCAAAATATTAGCCATTTGTGTAGATTTATTTACAAACTTAGAGATCTGCTTATGTCCTTCTCCCCAAAAACCTACATAATAGCTCAGTGTTGGAATGTGAAGCATCTAGTTAATTAGGACGTCAGCTCTGCTACTCAGAGGAGGTTCGAGGTATACGATCGGCTTTAGGACTCGCTGTGTATTTACTATCTGAGCACGGAGGAGGCTGAGACTGCGCCTATCAAAGGGGCCCCATTAGGACAGAGCTTTTGAAAGGTCTCAGCATTAAAACACTGCACTGGTACTTTTCCCCAGCTTTTCAGAAATTAAAAATAACGCACTTAGAATTTTTTCTGTATCTTCATTACCGAATGTTTTGTGTTCTCCCCTTTCCTGCCTCAGCGAGAGTTTGGCTGTGGCCAGCCCAAGCTATAAAACATGAAGTTACTTCATTTTAATCAGACCGATTTGGTGTTTTGTCAGGGTTTACAAGACGCGATTGCATTTTCTGTGTTGGCCAAACAAATGTACAGGATTCAGAGTTGCTGTTTTATTCAAATTCATTCCAAACCTTTTCATGTATGAAGGGTAAGTGGATTGCGGGCAAAAGCGACCCACCTCTTTTAAACAATCTAATTCATTTAGACGGGAAAACCACTGTACATTCCCACTGAAGCAGAAAATGACATTTAAAAATAGCAGTTCCCCTGGTTAAAGATCGGAGATATTAAAGCAGTAATATAGCAAAAAAAAAGTGGTGCATGTACACTCATACTGGAATGTACACTCTCCCTTTAAGGTAACCGTTAATTAACTTTTATTTTTTTTGAGCTATCTTTACTTTAATATCTTTAAAACAGAGCAAGCAGAAATACAAATGAAAGAAACATTAATATTCAAGCCTCCTTCCAAATGCTGTCTCTGAGTCTATTTTCATTGAAATTAGGTGTGTATTAGTGCTAATTTATCCATACTGGCAAAAAAAAATAATGGTAATTTAAAGCAAGTAGAAAGTAGCCGCCGAACAACAATAGACATTTACCTCTATTAACTTCTAAAACTTTGGTAGAGAGGTTAAGGAATGATAATATTTAATATCCCATTAGATTTCTGTAGCCAACATTTGCCTGTATATTAAGAAATTAAATGAGCATGCAAACTTTTTGGTTGTCGTTCATTAATTCCAGTTGAAACTTATCATATTTCTCCCATTATCTCAGATGCTTTTCTGCCACAAAAAACAGTTTATACCTTTATAGTTATAGATTATAGACACATTTATCGTTACTATATTATGGTTATATGATTACAGACAAGTAAAATACAGCTATTGGCAGCTTTAGTTCAAACATTTTAAATAAACCTTAACATTAGAGATTAAAATGCAAAAGTAACTGTTATGGTTTCCACTATCTTGTACTTAATACATCCTTTTAATCAGCATGAAATTAATGTAGAACAAGGTGCTTTCCCAAAGGGCACTTCACTTGGCACAAATACCTGAACCACAGAGATGGCAGGGTTTTTGTAATGCAGAAAGTCACGCGATTCCGAGGTTTCCTTACGTTCTCCGTGAGTAGAAATAACTGATAAGTCAGGGGAAAACCAGGTTTTTTTTTTTAAATGAATGATAAAGCGGCTCACATATGAAGAGGTAAGTCAAGAAATCGCTCTTTGGGTATCTCCAAAGCCATTCTGCACATCCTTGCCTACAAACCCCCCTCTGCCACTGCTGCAGGACACCCATCCCACAAATAACAAATGAGGGGACCGACGGGGGAAAGCAGCTTTCTGTTCCACAGCCTAAAATCGATTGTAAATGGGTTTATAAACCTCACATGTTTATAAACCTCACATGTTTATAAACCTCACATGTTCTTGTGTTAGGGGGCGTTTACTGATCAGGCTGCAAGCAGGATTAAAAATCTCAGCAAATTTCTCAAAAACAAAAAAAAAAAAGGAAGAAAATCAACATATTTTCAGTTCTATACAAACATTAAACCTTTATGTGCATCAGCTGTGAAATACAAGACACGCTCGGACTTCCAAACACTGCCGACACCTCACATAGGCTTCAAAACGACAAACATACCTAGGGCCATGCCACCCATCTGCAAATTAACCTCAGTCACCTTCCAGCAAAACAAACTGCCAGCCCACGTTTTAAAAGGTAATATTTCGACAGGCGGCCGCCAGTTACAGCACATGGCATTAAATGCAACAAGTAGTTACTAGCAGAGCAGAAGTACAGAGTATTCAATTGAAAAGTAATTATTTTAAGTGCATGGCATTATTTGCAACAAGTAATTCTTAGAAATGCATGGCATTACATACAACAAAACTATTAGAAGTGCATAGTGTTAAATGCAAAAGTAATTACTGAAAATGCACAGCACAAGTAATTATTTTAAAGGCAGGGCATTAAATGCAACAAGTAATTATTAGAAGCGCACACCACCAAATGCCACAAGTAATTAAGTGCAAGCCTTGCTTGCGAGCACTGACTCAGAAGCTTTCTGGACTTCGTCGCAGAATTCCTCGTCGCTGCTCACCGAGAAACAGCACTCTTCATTGGAGGAATCACCTTCACTCTCCGAATACTCCATCGCTACTGTTTGCCTCAACCATTTCCCCCTGGGAAAACGCCTGCTTCCTTCCAGCCCGTCGCTATATTTTGCCCTCCGGGCGAGCTCTGGTATTTTACAGCTCCTCCACTTCAAGCTTCGGGACCTGGAGAAAGGTCACAGCTGCTGCGGGGGGTTTTGAGGATGCATCATCAGGAAATACAAGCAGGGAGTATTTTGGAGCCATGGCGAGGCAACAGAGATGGCAATGTTATCCGCATTCCTAAAGCTCTTCCAAAGTGTGCTATCACACCACTATAAACATGAGTACATTATTTAAGAGATGAAATGCCTATATATTTTTTTTTCTTGTTACCAGCTGTCACCCAGTTCACCACCTATAACTTGGGCAATTTCAACAGTTTTGCTTCTGCCAACAATTTAAGCAATGAAGTTAATTAAACAATGATTTTTTTTTGTTTCCAGAAACTTTTCTTATAAAAGCGTATCAATCCCACTATTTATAAAGCTGTTTACAAAGCAAATATGAAAAACATATGCAGTTCTAACCAGAGATAATGTCATACGTCGGCCTCTGTTCCCTGATTTTACCTTAGACTGTAAAAACTTAACTTAGATTTAAAAATCTTTGAGATGATTCCCATCTTTTTGCTTTTTTACCTTCCTACATGCCCTAACTCACTGGAGTCCTGCTCCAACACTGGCTCTCACAGGTCCTACCACACCTAACCCCTTAATAATGCTGATATAATTCTTTGAATACATGGAAGCTACATTTGGACGGTTTAATTTAACAATATACCATTGTATTTGCTTGAAACTTGTTCTTACACCACCAGCAAACAATTCTCAGTTCTTCCCAGAAGATGGACACAACTGGTACAACCTTGGTGGGATGTCTGCCCAGCTTTTGGGGATTGGTACCCCCCCAGATGCAGCCCCCCAGCACAAAACAGAATTTCTTATGAGGTGCGAGTACCCTGCTGCAGGAAGTATCACGTTTACAGCCGAGCCTCTTCTGCTCATCTCCTGACTGGCATTTTGTCAATCAAAATTGACTTCAAGCTAAAATACAGTACAGAAATCTTTAGGTCTCTACGTAGGCAAAACCCTCTCTTTAAAGGATAGAGCTAGGGCTGTTTTTTCAGAAGATTGCCAAATTTGGGTATTGCTCCTCAGAATACACAATAAAGCTAATGTTTATCTCCCATGTCACAGTCACGGTGTAGTTGGAAAATACCCAACAAAATACTAAGGGGAGTCAGAGATACTGGGTTTTGAGCTATTACCACTAAATTCAAGTTAATAACTGATTTCCACCATGCCTTGTCCTAAATACTTTAAATCAACCTTATCAAAAACACCTAACAAGGTCAAGTGTATAGTGCCAGAAAGTGGTAAAATGCATTAAAGAACTTGAATAGCAGCAAATTACAAACTTCTGGAAGTCGTACTGCAGCAAATTTTTAAAACCCACCAGGGAAGACCTAATTTTTTCTTTCCATCTTTCTGTTGAAAGCCTTCATTAACACCATTCTCAAGTTTAAATGACCTAAACACTCATTTCCAGAAGTCCCTTGGGACTAGAGCTTTCTACCATAGACCTCTCTCAGGCAGCAGCAGCTTCTGCAGAGCAACCACCAAGGACCACACACTGATGCAACTACCTTGGTGAAGGTTCTTCACACTAACTTGGTCAAAGAAAAATGGGATGTCATCATCATTTTTAGAGAAAGAAATGAAAGATGCTGACAATCCCAAATGTACATTTTGGGGTACTACTGCAGTCAATAGCCCTTTGGCAGTCCACAAGCCCATTTAGATAGGATGGCCATGTCTCTTTCCAGGAAACACAGTCTGATCATGACAGATGTCACCTGTAGGAAGTTTTATAGAATCACAGAATCATACAATTGTCTAGGTTGGAAGGGACTTGTAAGATCCTCTAGTCCAACCATCAACCTCACTCTGATAAAAACCATCACTAAACCATGTCTCTAAGCACTATGTCAACCCGTCTTTGAAATCCCTCCAGGGATGGTGCCTCAACCCTTTCTCTGGGCAGCCCATTCCGACGCTTAATAATCCCTTCTGTGTAAACATTTTTCCTGATATCCAATCTGAGCCTCCCCTGGCACAACTTGAGGCCATTTCCTCTTGTCCTATTACTTGGGAGAAGAGACCAGCCCACACCTCACTACAACCTCTTTTCAGGGAGTTGGAGAGAGCGAGAAGGTCTCCCCTCAGCCTCCTTGTCTCCAGGCTGAACACCCCCAGCTCCCTCAGCCTCTCCTCATGAGACTTGTTCTCCAGACCCCTCACCAGCTCTGTTGCCCTTCTCTGGACCCACTCCAGCCCCTCAATGTCTTTTTTGTGAGAAGGGGCCCAAAACTGGACCCAGCCCTCGAGGTGGGGCCTCACCAGTGCCCAGCACAGGGGGACCATCACCTCCCGAGTCCTCCTCATCACGCTGTTCCTGAGACAGGCCAGGATGCTG
>KZ505809.1:311346-397892 GCA_002844005.1 Limosa lapponica baueri
ACTGTATCAAAGGCCTTGCTCAAGTCCAGGTAAACAACATCCACAGCCTTTCCCTCACCCACCAAGCAGGTCACTCTGTCATCGAAGGAGATCAGGTTTGTCGAGCAGGACCTGCCCCTCCTGTACCCGTGCTGGCTGGGCCTGGTCACCTGGGTAACCTTCATGTGCCTCATAATGGCACTCAGGATGATCTGTTCCATGGCCTTCCCTGGCACCGAGGTCAGACTGACAGGCCTGGAGTTCCCAGATCATCCTGCCGGCTCTTCTTGTGGATGGGCATCACATTTGCCAGACGCCAGTCGGCTGGGACCTCCCCAGTTTGCCAGGACTGCTGGTAAATGGTGGAGAGTGGCTCAGTGAGCACTTCCACCAGCTCCCTCAGTGCCCTCGGGTGGATCCCATCTGGCCCCACAGACTTGTTTATATCCAGGTGTTGGAGCAGGTCCCTCACTACCTTCCTTTGGATTACGGGGCCCTCATTCTGCTCCCCACCCCTGTCTGCTGGCTCAGGGGTCTGGGTACTCGGGGAACACCCTACTCTACTGCTAAAGACTGAGGCAAAGAAGGCATTCAGTACCTCAGCCTTCTCCTCATCCTTTGTCACTATCTTACTGCCTTCATCTGATACAGGACGGAGATTCTTCTTAGTCCTCCTTTCATTACTAATATATTTATAGAAACTCTTTTTACTGTTCTTAACATCCAAAGCCAGGTTAGTTCTAGTTGGGCTTTGGCCCTTCTAATTTTCTCCCTACATAGCCGTACAACACCCTTGTAGCCTTCCTGAGTGGTCTGCCCCTTCTTCCAAAGGCCATAAACTCTTTTCCCCTGAGTTGTGACCATATCTCTCTGTTCAGTCAGGCCAGTCTTTTCCCCCAACGACTTGTTTTTCAGACCATAGGGACATGTTTTATCTGAAATGTTAGGACTATCCTTGTAAATGATGTGATCACCTAATACACACAGTAGCAAAAATGTGGGTTGATTTAATGGTGCCCTCAACTGGTACAGTTTGTGCCACCCTGCACCCTCTTTCCTTCCTTTTCTCAGTAGCCATTGCTGAAGACAAGTCACTGCAGACCTACAGAATGGTGATGTGGTCCATCATGACTGATGGTGTAAGCCACGATCAGTATCAGTTACCTGGATCTACTGACTGTTTTCCATAGGGAAAAAACACCCCCTGTATGCTGCTGTTTGGTTTTCCAGCGCTTCAGCTTTCTGAGTACACAACATTCGTTTGCCATTGGTTTTGACTGTAAAAACATGTTATTGGAATTAATAAATACAATGTGGCCTACTAAACTTCTAAAAATTTTAAGGTGAACCTAATAAAATGTGCAACTTGAAAAAGCTTCACTTGAAAAGAGGTATGCTATTTAATAAAACCTATGAAAATCCCTGTAGGCATTAAAATTACACCTTCTATAAAGGGAATGAAATACGATAGGGGAGAGATTTTGCTTCAAGGTATCCCAATTTGAAGGCATGTATCAAAATGCAGATACCTGCCCTCTTGTGCAATTTAGGATATACAGCTACCGAAAAAAGGAAACATTTCTTACAGAACAACATTTCAGCTTGTTCAGACAAAATGCTTTCAAAATGCTATAATGCTATTTTACAGTTTTTTTCTTCAATATAAGCAAATAGTACGACTCTCCAAATAGGTTAGAAAATGTACCAACCCCTTCTAATAATTTGTTTTATGCCTTGTGAGAATAGCATTAGCACTAACTGTTTCCAAACTACATTTATACTCCCGGTGGCTCCAGCTGAAAGGTTTAAGCGCTGGCAAAGATTGCGCAATAGGATTTACAAGAAAAAGAGCCCTTCCTGATAACTTGTTTTAATATTTATGAAGTTAAGGACTCAGAGATGGTAAACAGGTCTTTCAAGACTCTGTTGGTCAAAAGAATTCTGCTCTGTTTTTACTCTACTGACACTTCTAAAGGCAAATGAAACTCC
Source organism: Limosa lapponica baueri (assembly GCA_002844005.1). Classification (NCBI taxonomy): domain Eukaryota; kingdom Metazoa; phylum Chordata; class Aves; order Charadriiformes; family Scolopacidae; genus Limosa; species Limosa lapponica. The sequence continues at coordinate 313,315 of KZ505809.1, forward strand.
AAACAACTGCCACTAAGATTACGCCAAGTTTTAACTCAAAATTCTCCCAACAAGTCATCATGCACTGGGATCATTTCAGGATGCTGTGTGAAGTTTGACAACTATTTTCTGCTTCACATTAATGATGGATGCTATTTCATGAAAGGGGAAATGCCTGAAGGGCTTCTCCTTCTTTCCAGTTTCATGAATGATAGAAAATCAAGTCCAGTTTACATAAAATACAATTTATTTTGGTATTAATGCAAATGTCCTAATTTAAAAAAAATATATATATATAATTATTGTATTTATTTGGGGAAACAACCACTGCTACAAATACTGCACTGGACTGTGACTGCTCCCTTGTCTGCCCTGGGCCTGCAGCCCAGCCTTGACCAAGCCATTTCAACATCCGATTCCTATATCTCACTATATTCCTATATAGGAATATATTTCTATATGTTAGAATATTTCCCGTATTTCACTATATTGCTAAATTTCACTATTTCATTCCTACATTACAATGAGAAAAATGCTTTAATTTACTATGTGATCCCCTGGGTCTACAGACAGAAGACACTATGCAAGTGATGGCTGCTGTTATTTTTACTGGATTATAGGACTGACACAGTGATGCTGGTGAATTAACAAGTGCCTATGCTGATGTAGATGTAATGTAGATTAATACTGCCAGAAAACAGTATTAATAAAGCCAAAGCACTATGACAGGCACTATTTAATAGAATATGATAATATTGAACCCATTCCTGCCCCTTGGAAATGGGGAGATGCAGAGGGCAAAAAGTACTCATAACACAGAGACCTTTTGCTGCATTTTTTAAAGTTGGTGTGAAATCAGCCCCTGCTAGCCACCTTCACATTTATATACGTAATCATAAGCTGCCAGTGATTCAGGAAACCTAGAGGGGGTTGTGTCAGCTGAAAAGTATTCTGAGAAGGGAAGGGTACGTGCCTCTCATGATTGGAAAGCAGAGAGAAAAGGTCTTGCTACCACTTGATTATCATGAAGCTCGCATAAATCTGACGGTGCCTACTCTTTTAACAGTCAGCACGAGGATCTTCCCCTTGCTGGGAGGCGTCATCAGGCTCTTCTGCTAACTCCTGGCTGCAAGATAATCATGGCTGCAACAATATGAAGGGTTATGAACCACAGGGGTCACGGTGTTAATAAAGAGGTAACTCATCATTAAGTTCATTATACACTTTTGGTATATTCTCATCATATTTAATCCATAATTGATAATTGCAAACGACTCAGGAAATAATCTATGACCTCCGCCACAACGAACTTAACCTACAAGCACTTTTCCTGAGCAGTAAGCTACCGATTTGCCACTATTTACAAAAACAGGCATATTAAAACCAAACCAAACTGTGATCCAAGAGGTAAAGTAACACGACGCATCCATGGCACATGCACAATATCAACACTGCAATAACGCAGTGTCATTTTAAACCATGCGCAAGAGGTTCACACAGTCGTGGTTAAATCTCAGAAGCAGCCAAGATATACCATAATATCTGTAAACATATTTTATAGATGAGTAAGCAAGGTGTATTAAGACTATACAGGCAGCAATTAGCCTCAGTGCTACCAGAGCTGGCAGCTGGCTTCTCTTCAAGAATTAACAAGGCCACGTCCATTTGGCCTAACGTCTTCAGTGTGTTGGCAAGCTCATAAGGTGGCACACACGCAATCACTGCAGGGGCAGGGATCAGGTTATCCCTTAACTGTGCCACCTGGACACTGTGCCAGGCTTACTAGCTGTAGCCACTATATTTATATCCCCAACCCTACATGAACACGGGAGAGCCTTCAGCCAGATTAGTGGAAACAATTGCATCCAAAGCAGCTTCTTACAGCCTGAGCTCCTTACAGAGCTGGGGTTTTTTTCCCCTCCCTTCCAGTATTTCTGTGACTTTTATTTTCTTTTTCTTGCTTGGCTTCTTTGTGCATGAGAGTGCTGGGACAAATACCCTTTGTCATGCTGAAGCAACAAGCAACGTATTTGTCTATTGAAACCACATCTCATTGCAAGGATGCCTGCCCTATCTGCAAACGATAAGAGGCTCTTTCAGTTGAGAATATTTTGAATTCATGACTTTTTTAAAAAGAGGAACTGTATTTTAAACAATGCTCTTGTTAAATTCCTAAGCACTGTGAAGAAGGGAAGGGGAGTTGTAATGAGTTTACAGCTTCTGTACGGATGCCAGCAGTAGGATCTAGACGACAGGCCGTGGGAGATAAATTGTCACTACCACTTGTCCTTGGCTGACACTAGCAGTCTCCACTACCAGGCTTACTGGGTACCAAATTCTCACTCCCCTATACTTCAGGTTCATGCAATCCCACCTACAGCATGTGATTTGCACCATGCTCTTATCTTCCTCTTCCCTTGCCCAATACTCTGCCCCTGCAAGTGGTCCTGAGTGTCCCCATCCTGGTGACTGTGCCCATCTTACCTTCCTCCCCACATTACAGACTCCTCCAGATCCACCCATCCCTTCTTCACTCTGCAAGCCAAATTCACTGCATCCCTCCTTTACCCCACAGATCCTTTGACTTTCTTCCAGACAACCCAACTGTTGTCATTGATAACAAGGACTTAAGGTTATATTAATAAAATAGAGAGCTTTTTATTGCCCTAAGTGTGTCTATAGGCTTTAATTGCCCTGAGCAGCCTCACTGGGACCTTCACCCATATCTTCTGCCCATGTCGAAGGTGTGAGGTGGGACTAGAAATTCTCCCATCTTCCAGACACTCAGTTTGCACTCCCTCGTGATTCCACCATTTAAGCAACCACTGACTAATCACAAAACCTGCCAAGCTATGGAAAGGCTGCATTTCTAACATAAACCAGCACAGTATAGCTGCGTAAAAAAAAGCATCAAACTGAAGTGAAAAAGGAAAAGACAATGTGAAAGACAATGTCACAAGAAACCTATTTTTTATCCATTAGAAAGTATTCATAGACCTTTAGGAACGATCTCACTAGTAAAAAAAAAGAAGCATACAATAAATTTTAAAAACTGTTGCTAAAAATTCCCTTGATTATGCTCTATCACCATTAATATATTTACTAAAAATATGCCGAACCCAGTTATGTAATGTCTGGAGAGCAGCATTATACAGTCTTAGAAAATAAAGTGAAAATCTGAAAAATTGATTTGCTGCAGCCCGAGGAGAAACTAAAAACTCCGGAGAAGCACTGAAAAGGCCAAAAGAGATTTCATGCTCCATCTACACCAAGTCTAGATGAGCAGGGGAAAGTCTTTTCAAGGCAGCATTTACAGTCGTCATTCAGTAACCACAACACAAATCACAACTTAGAAGAAGTAGAACCACAACATTTCTGATATTCCAGGCAGCCCTACCCAACTTGCAACAGTAAGTTCTCTGCAGATTTAAAAATCACAGAATCATACAATTGTCTAGGTTGGAAGGGACTTGTAAGATCCTCTAGTCCAACCATCAACCTCACTCTGATAAAAACCATCACTAACCCATGTCTCTAAGCACTATGTCAACCCGTCTTTGAAATCCCTCCAGGGATGGTGCCTCAACCCCTTCCCTGGGCAGCCCATTCCAAGGCTTCAGAACCCTTTCCGTGTCAACATTTTTCCTACTATCCAACCTGAACCTCCCCTGGGGCAACTTGAGGCCATTTCCTCTTGTCCCATGGCCTGGGACTTGGGAGAAGAGACCGACCCCCCCTGGCTACCCCCTCCTTTCAGGGAGTTGGAGAGAGCGAGAAGGTCTCCCCTCAGCCTCCTTTTCTCCAGGCTGAACACCCCCAGCTCCCTCAGCCTCTCCTCATGAGACTTGTTCTCCAGACCCCTCACCAGCTCCGTTGCCCTTCTCTGGACCCGCTCCAGCCCCTCGATGTCTTTTCTGTGGGAAGGGGTCCAAAATTGGACCCAGCCCTCGAGGTGAGGCCTCACCAGTGCCCAGCACAGGGGGACCATCACCTCCCGAGTCCTACTCCTCACCACGCTGTTCCTGAGACAGGCCAGGATGCTGTTGGCCTTCTTGGCCACCTGGGCACACTGCTGGCTCCTGTTCAGCCGACAGGCGACCAACACTCCCAGGTCCTTTTCTGCCAGGCAGCTCCAGCCACTCTGCCCCAAGCCTGGAGCGCTGCAGGGGCTTGGTGGGACCCAAGGGCAGGACCTGGCACTTGCCCTTGGTGAACCTCATCCCATTGGCCTCGGCCCATCCATCCAGCCTGTCCAGATCCCTCTGCAAAGCCTTTCTACCCTCCAGCAGGTCGACACTCCCACATCACTCCAGAATTGAATTGTGGAAAAATGTGCCTGCCGTCACCCTGGATGGTGATTGCCCTTCCACTGGCGAAGCAGCTGTGCAGCACACATCTTCATTTGCATAGCATTTTACACTTACGTAGTTAATGCTAATTACTGCGGAGGTGGATGTATTTATTTTTCTAAATCCATTTTAGTAGGAAATGGTTGGCCATGTCTGAAAGCTGAATTGCACTACAAATACATATGGTGCTTTTATAGCTCGTACCAACTCTCCACTTGTCCTACTGAATTCACGTTCACATCCTATAAAAGCAGAGGATATGACACCCAAGCACTCACCAACGCACAGAAAGAATAATGTCTTTGGCTTTCTTACATCTTATATTAACTCAGGTGTGGCTGCCTTGGCCTTCAGGAAATACCCTGAGCTCCAGCTGGCTTGTTTTGGCTTTTTTGTGTGTGTCTGTAGAAACCTACTCTTCTATATAATAACAGGATCTAAGCCATAAATTAATTTAGATTCTAATTTTCACAGTCACTTAGTTGAGATGAGAGACATTGTCCCGCTGCTTTTAAATCTTCCCTTTTACCATTCTTCTTCATGCTAAATTATTTGTATGGCATATCATATCATAATTTTATTTTATTTTATATATTTCAATCGTCTGGTGAAAAATTTCCATGATTTTCAAAGATAAAACCTTTAATTTAATTTTGGGATCACCTTCTCTTTTTCTTATATTAGGAAATATACTGACTTTGCTGTCAAGAAGAGCAGATATATCAATTTTATTTTTATCCCCGTTAGTACACAGAACTGGACCTCAAACTCAGACTCTAAATCACTTTTGATTTCTGGGTCTGTGAAATTGGGGCTGAACACATATTCCTAGCAGAGCTGGACTTCCTGTGAGTTCTGGAGGTGAAGAGGAATGGGACCACCTCCTGGAGATCCTTGTTTCTGGTTCTGGACATCAGCTGGAGCTGGTCGGAATTTCCTGAATCTCATGGATGACAAAGTCCATTTTCCTGCTATTTCAGGTATTCCATATTATATCTTTCACAAACTTAGAGATTCAAAATAAAATCAGATATGTCAGTATAGCCATTGAAGATGCTTCTGGAACTTATTTCTTTATTGGTCAGTCACCTTTTTCTATTTCCCAGTCTAAATTTACTCATCACAAGCTTAAATCTAAACCAATGGACCAAAACCATCCTCAAGTCAAAATAATTTTCTTCTCCTTTATATATAAAGCCCCCAAACCACCTCAGATTTCATTTCACCAAGTTAAATGAATCAAGGTCTCCTAACTTTTTGCCTTAAGCTTCCTTGGCTTCTCAGTACCTGGACCAACATGAATTCATCCTCTGTGAACCTGAATGTTCTCAGTGTTTTGGAATACTCCAGACCAGATCTCACCAGGGTTTTGTACAGGGGTGCAAATGTCATCCTGGTCTCACCGACTACACCACTGAATGTCTCCTAGAACTCCCCCTCATCCTGCTTCATTTCTGCATCTGCACGTGGTGCCACATACAACCTTGTGTTCAAGTTCAGATGACACCTGCTGTGGTTCCCTTGTCCAAAAATAGGATTCTCCTGAACAGACACAACATCCAGCATTTTCCTTCAAGCCTTTGCAATAAATTTGGAAGGAAAGGATAATTAAAGATGCTGTCTTCCAGCTTGTAGTTCCCTGAATGGCCCCACTGCTTCTGTCGCCTCTTCTTCTTCCCACTTACGACGGCACTTGTGACTTGATAGATTCACAAGTCCAGTTTTAGGAACTAAACTGATCTCAGCTTGAGGATGGAGATAATGAGGTCCCCTAAGTCCAAATCTACTTTCTTTTTAAAGCTTTGATTACCTTTTATTTGTAATAATTTCTATGCCTTCACCTTCACATTGGCCTACAGTCACAGCATGGCCAGCTAGAACAACCACCTTCCCTCCAGTGCCTAGTCTTCATTTAAATATTAAAAAAATATTCAAAGTTTTACTTGATAAAATCAAATAACAATCTCACAGTTACCAGGCCTGATCCCACTTCAGTCACAAGACAGTTTAATGAAGAAAACAAGACTGTCTCTGCTTGGAGGAACAGCGTGAACTAGAGCTTAAACTTGAAAGAAAAAGCCTAATCTTCAACTAATAAAGATTACTGGTCTTCAACAATACGTGACACACGGAGGATACAAGTCCCTACCTCAGGATTTTGCAGATCTCATTCTCCAGAATGTATTTCCTTAGTAAAGCCAAATCAAAGAAAAGAATCGCAGAGTGAGCATCTAAGATATGATGTCTGACTCTCCATGACTCTGCTCTACCTACCAGCTGGAGAAAAGCATCAAAATGAACTCTGATAAACACAGCCTTATAAAAGGAATAATCCCCCATATTTATTATCTGAAAATATTGCAACTGCTAGAATATTCTGATAAAATTTCTGATAAAAATGACTATAAAAAGAAAAAAGGCATCTTTAAATTCAGTTTTGCAACTGACATGTCTAAGAGAATTACAACCACCGTCTGTGACCAGCTCTTCTCTGTTGCCCTGAGAATCCTACCCAAGGAATCGAACTGATGAGGAAAGAAATGAATTAGTTTCCGGCACCGGTGGGAGTGACCCTTCTCTGACCTACAGGAAATTATGCTGCTGGGCGTATGATAGAAGTGTTAAGAGAGCAATTAGGGTTGTCACCTACCATATTCCCAGGAGGAAAGTGATGGATTCTCATTCCGGCCTCGTCCTCTACCAACGGCGGCGTGTTGATGAATATTGCTATTGCTTTGAATAACCTCAACAAAAGGCATTTTGTTGCACTGACAGTTGCTGACCTCAACAGCACAACGTTATACCAGCTCTTTTGTACTGCGGAGCAGCCAGTCTTCTTCTGGGTGGACATAAACCACCCTGACACAATGGATTTTACTGCTTTAAGGGCTAGTTTGGTATGATTTTCTATGAGTTTCATATGACACGTGCTGATGAATACCTGGATATCAAGATTCAGCAGCCAGCAATGGGGAATGTATAAAAAAACCCTAATCAATTATCACAGCCATAATTTAAAACCTTTATAACCCTTCAAGAAACTTTTTCCTTCTTTTATAATTTGTATCAGCCATGCAGATACTTAAGAACAAATTGTGATGACTCCCAACACCGTGTTTGAGTATGAGGCCATTTAACATGGAAAGTAGCAGAATGACTTGTGTTGGTAAGTATGAGCAGGTGCAAATTTACGCTCCTCTTCCTTCACACATCCAGCATTGCATGGCAGGACCGCAGCTCCCCTCCGGCTTCTCAGTCCTCTGGTCCATGTACAATTTAGTGGACCATCATCAACTTCATCTGGAGCTAAATAGTCCCATGCAACAGCCCTAGCACATTAGAAGGCTCCAAATAAATTTAGTTAAGACCATACTTCTTTTGATGAGGCAGACATGTCCTGCTACATATTGGATTTCTAATTCAAATCTGAATTTTAAATGATAGATAGAACTCAAATGAAACTAAATCCTAACACTTTGAGAGCTGAGTGACTTGCCCCACAGAAGCAATCAAGATGAGTACAAGCTCCTCCTCTGATGGGGTGAAGTACCTCTCTAGGTCTGCACTAAACCACTTTAACTAGTAAAATGGTCCATCTCTTACTGAAATTTGATAAGGGATTAAAAGGTTTTAAAAAAATGCCGGGTTGAAGAAGAAATATGGGTCAAAGCTTAAATAAATGATCAAGAACATTAAAGCAGGTTGGCTTCCAACCATGTTTAACTGATTTAACAATGAACTGCACTTTACCTCAATATGTATAAAGCAAACTGTATCTATCCAGAGCTTGAAAGGGAGAAAATTTAGGTAAGATTAGAATTCGGGCATAAATCCCATTAAAAAGAAAACTTTATCTAAAACAAAGCACTTGGGTTTTTCTTATGGTTCGCTGTCATACCAAGTTGCTTAAAACCCACTGGTTTAGTCATAAGATCTCAGAACAAGAATAAGAAACATTTTTACATCACTCAAGAGTAACAGAAAGATTACCTGCGCTTTCTTCCCTACAATCATTATTCAGCTCAAACACCAGCAAACCGCAATGGAATCTTAAATAGGCTAGACTTATGATTTATGGGTATCATTTCTCATAACTCCCATTCAGCTTCACAAAATGACTATGACAAGGATTACTTTGTACCGTTTTACTGTGTTATGGCCTATGTCATCTTCTATAACCACAAAATACAAACGCTGCATCAACGATCAAGAATGGGATACTGCTTTTTTTTTTTAAAATCAACCTACAACTTCCATCTTACCTGCAATGATCAGAGCAGATGCAAGCCCAGAAATCTTATCTATAGAAATGAGGTCTACGGCTGAATTATATAGATGGCTTTTGAATATAGTAGTCTAAGTAGTGTGTGAAAGTCATCTGGAAATCAAGAATTGCACTTCCTTGTAAGTATTCTTATATCAATGTTCACAATATGGCTCTTGCTTGGCAGTAATAGTACTGCTAGGTGTTCTCGGCATGTCAGTGCCTCTATCGGAATGCAATTTCTGCTCAATTAATTTTCTAAAGATATGAAATGCTGGTGCACTCACGACATAGTAAAAGTTAGTGTCTTCCCAGATTATTAAAATTTTCCATGCACGTTTCAAGGAATAATTCCCATTAGCTTTATGTAGGCAAAATAAAAGCATCCCTAGGTCAACACTTATCAAACTTTTCAATTCAAAGACTTTTTTTTGGAAAAAAAAGTACATTTGGGGGGAGAAAAATCCATGAAACAACTTTATATTGTTTTGTGCTTACAAATAAGTTAAACTTAAAATATTTGTTAATGGCTTTTATTCGCCATTCTTTGCATGTGTTTGCATGTGAGAAAACGTGTTTGAGCTGGAGACTGGGGTTATTTCGGGTCCCTGGGCCATACTCTAAAATGAGTATCACAGGCTGAGCCCTATTTCACTTCTCCCATAGCAGAAACACACAGACAGTGACAAAGGAAACCATCTGATGAGAATTCTTAGGTCCCACAGAAAAAGACTAAAGGTAAGTAACTGTAAGAAAATAGGTTTTCACTTCACCTTTCAGTACTAAAATACAAAAAAGATTTTTTCCTGTTTTCTGCAAAAAATTCAAATGAACTAAGCAATGGGAATTTTAACAAACTTTTATCTCTATACCACTGCTATCTAACTCAGACTTGATCTGAGTTCCTCAGTATCATTTTATGACACATACTAAAGCCACGCGTTCACTAAATGCATAAGAAAGCTAAGTATTAGCAGCATTTTGCTGAAGATGCATGACATTGCATTATTTTCTGATATTATATACATGTTATATACCTAAATATATATAAAGATAATAATACCACATTATTTGCTAATAAATAGCACTTGCCCAGGTTCACAACCAGCAGCTAAGAAAACCCATGTGAACTCAATTTTTGGCCCTTCGTAGTCACCTCTGCTGGTGAAGGAGCTACGAGCCAAATCCTAACATTGCCAGAAGCCGGTACCGCCGGGGATGGTGGCAGATGAACTTGGGAATATGGACCTATACACCCGGGAGAAGGGGTATCCTCAGCTCAGCTGCTCATCCAGGTGTCAGCGCTTGAACGTGCAAAACATCACTTACTAAAGCATCGGCGCCTGCAGCCAGCATGAGGTATTTTGAAAAAAACCCCACCTTTATTAATTGTAATCGCTTCAGGGAAACAGAGGGATTATTGGCAGCGTCGGGGTGCGAACACTTGCAAGGCAGGTAGTTGTAGGCTGTTATCTGACACAGGGTCTGCTCTGCCTTTTTTCCTAGGCAGAGAAACTCCACTTTGTGCTGTCCCTTGGGGAACCCATCTGCTCGGGAAGGGAAATCCAATACAACACAACAGCTGTGATAAAGCACTGAGGAGATACGCTGCAGATAGTCACATATTCAGCTGAAATCTTTCTTGCTGCAGTCTTTTAAGGGAGAAGAAGAAAAAGAGATGGAAATCTCCTCCCTTGTCCTTTGCTACATATCCTTCCATGCTCTAGTCGAGCACAGAACCTTATCTGCTTTAAAAAGGTGCAATTACACCCATCTCGGCATGGCTGGATTTGTGGACATCCCGCCGAGCATCCCTCAGTACGTGCCAAAGACTAACGCTTTGCTAACTCCCTCTGAAGGGCAAGTCGAACACAAGGCGTAAGGAGGTGTGAGGGCCAAGGGGCCACAGCTGGTCTTCTACTGACACTCCAACCACATGATCCACAAGGTCTCAACAGCTTAGCTGAAGACCACAAGCAGATATACAGCAAAACTCCATTCCCAGCTCAGTTCTATTTGCAATTATAAATTGAATTGCAATAATAAATTGAAACGTCAGCAATTCAATCTCAGCAGGTGATTGTTCATGAGAACATCAGGTCTTTGGTGACAGTGGGTCCTGCACAGTCATTTTCTTCCCTCCTGAGCTTTTCCCTTTCCTACTCACTGCGTTCAAGATTTTTATCAACTGGTTTAATTTTTACATACTGAGACCCATCAGGGCTGCATGAGTCTGTGCTAGATCCAGGGATTTCCAACTTTCTTGCATTTACTTTTAGCCCATCACACTGGTAAGATTCCAGTCCTATAGACCTATGCCAGAAATGAGCTCTTCGTATTATCATCTTATATGACAAGGATGCAAGTTAGATCATCTTGTCTCAGAATAAATATAAATGTTCCGTATCTGGAAATATGGAATAAATATTTCCAGTTTATTTTCTACAAACAGAAGTTAACATTTCCTGTACCTACATAAGGATTTCAGAAATATTAATCTGTATATTTTGTTGCCTTGTGGGCCTAAAGAACGAAACTGTAGTCATTTAAAACCTTCTCATTTCCTTCCCAGAAATGCTCATTTTAACATGTTTTGCAAAGGAGATTTGTATGGTAGAAGGCGTTTGCATGCTTACTAAGCAGCAGCACTCCAGACTTGTCTTTACTGAAACCACTATTGCTGCCGCCTGCTTTAATACTTAATTCTTGGCACAACCACAAAGACCTTGTGCAACGTATTGACCATGACGGATAAAAGTGAAAGTCCTCTATTTAAGAAAATAAACCTAAATTCCTTCCCTTCCAGAGCTAATTAGATACCAGTCATTTATGAGTGAAACTGCTAAAAGTATCAGAATAACACACATTTAGGAGCTTTTGGTTTTTTTCGTTGCTTGGAAGTTGTCACTGCAGGAGTGATGTCCCAGTTTGGCCATGCAGGCAACAGGAGGCAATGGTGTGAAAGCAGAGCTCTCTCTGCTTTGTAAGCAGCTTCCACAACAGAATTTACTTGCGAATTTACAACTACCTGCCAATGACACTGCCTGGGTGCTTTGTGTGTGTAGGCATGACTGCAGCATCCCTTACTCTTTTTGTATAGCAACAGTTCTAAAGACTTCCTCTATATGTGCTTGGAATTGTTCTTCCTCTCCACCCTCTTTCCGCTCATTCCATCTTTTTTTAATCACCTTTCAAATCTTCCCCAGTTTAATTTCGCCTTATTGCAATTTTTTCTGTCCTTCCACCATTGCACAAACCCATTTGTGGGGGGGAAGAGGCAAATTTTGTACTAAAAGGCAAAATACAAGGGACACGAGGAACTCGAAAGAAAAAGTCAATACAAACGTATTAGCGTTTTAGGGCTGTACAGGCTGCCCAGGGAAGTGGTGGAATCGCCGTGGCTGGAGGTATTTAAAAGATGGGTAGATGTGTTCTTAGCAACATGGTTTAGTGGCGGTTTGTCAGGGCCAGGTTAATGGTTGGACTCAATGATATGAAAGGGCCCTTCCAACCTGGACAATTCTGTGATTCGTAAATGACCCATCACGCAAGGCTTGTCAGTATTGCAGCTGGTAGAGCATGAGGCAAAGAGGCCAAATTTCACCATGTTCCACCACGCATGACGCAGAGGAGTCCACCGACAGTGGTCAGAGCTGTTGACAGGCCTCCAGGAGTGCGTTTCCCATCACTGAGAAGGCAACAACACTTAGAAACCATCCTTCACTGATGGGAAAACCATTTCCAGCAGACCCACTCCATCAGCAACACGCCCAGTGCCTCTCACCGAAATCACTTAACATTTATATGATTTTGTACAGTGTTTTCAAAAAACCAGGAAAACACAGAAGAGCAAATGCAGTTGTCTACAGGAATTAATATAAATATTTTTGTAGGTAAAATGTGGCTTAAGTTGAGTATGGATGAAATGAGAGACTAAAGCAGAGTCTGAGTGACGTAATGCCGATACTAGGATGCTAATACCTCCTTCCTTGCCAAATCTATTAATAATTTAAACCAATTATTCCTGCAATTTATTCTGAATTATTGTAATGAAGTAGGGTCTCACTAGCAAGTAATTAATAATATTCCCTATGTGAAACAACCCAGAGGTATGAAATGCCCAATTTTTTCATTAAAAAAAGTGCACTAGTATCCTACCACACACAGTACATTACTATTTTAATCAGCCAGTGGGTGACAAGAGTGTCTTTAAGATATATTAAATGTTAATTATCACATTCAAGGACAATTCAATTAAACCTTGGGCAAATCAGAAGAGTCTAGAAACTAGAACCTTTCAGACCTACTCTGCTTAAGGTACATACCTACCAGCCTTGATCAGATAAAGCAAGCTAGACAAAGCCAAAATACCAAGAGACTTGCACAGGTAAAGAGGAAACCATTTATCTGCATACAGATTTCCTCAAAATAAGAAGCGTTGCAATCGAACTGAGCAGGTGTTACATTTTAATAAGTTCTGAGCAGTATAAACTGTTCAATATGTACTAGGATGAATGTGTTTATAGATCTACACGCGCACAACGCTGTTGCTTTCCTAAGACTTTTTACTTTTCTGAAAAATTGGTAACACTAATAGGCTCTTATGAGAGTATTTAGAAAACAAATAAAAAGCAGCAAACCACACAATTTTGCAAAGATTACTTGCAGAAAACTAATTTGCAGAGCAGCAGCCACAGCACCTGGCATAAAGAGCCACATGAAACGGTTTCTGACCCATTTTCTTCACGAAGGACTCGATAGCTGCGCTTTGGCAAGTTATTAAATAAGTCACTAGAGAAGACACAAATAGGGACTAGAAAAAAAAACCCCTCTCAAATAATTACTTCACTTTGGGATATATCGATATTTTAACCTTGTTAAAAAATCAAGGAGTTTGGAGGAAACAAAGTCCTATTATTAGTAAACCAATTAATTTTCAAAGCATATTAATAAGCAGAATTTCACCCATGCAGTTAAACGGCATGAATGAAATCTGAGATCAAAGTCAAGCTAATGAAAAGAGACGCTCTTATGAGTAACTCGTACAGAATTAAACAATCAGATTAAGAACTCGGGCTTTCTGTTTAGTTTTTCCTTGTTTAAGTTATTTAAATCAAGGAAGACTAGTGTAATATTTTATGTGAACAAAACCAAAGGAATCTGGTACATGCCTGATTCTTTACAGCTTATTAAGGCCCAATTGCCATCAGAAAGGATCTATTGTTTAGAAAGACAGGACCCGCTGAAGCAGAGAGGAAACCAAACTCTCGCACATCTCGTTCTGGTGATGTCATGAAAAAGATGTGCACAAAACAGCTTCTAATTTTTCAAACGAAAATTGGAAAAGCAATTCAGAAGCTGCTTCGCTGCTTCTCCGGTTCTGTATTCCTGAATGATGACTGGGACAGGCAGTAACCTATGGATAAGCCACATGATGACTCTACAACTCAAAACTGAAGGCATCAGTGACCATCTCTGTATGCTCTTCCAGACCTGGGGCAGCAAACACGATACTTCATGATCTGCAAAAGTAACAAAACCTCATTTCCAATGATTTTGTGTGTTTTGTCTGCAGGAATCTACTTAAACCATAACTTTTTCCTCCCAAAATTGGACAAAGCTGGCATGAAGGCTTACAACCTACCAGTGGATGGAGAAGATTAGCAAACCAGGGAGGGGGAAACAGGTAACTAAATTGGATAAGCTGCATTTCCTTGGGCAAGGAAGGACATGGAGAAAACTGAGGCCCTTCAGCCTTCACTGAGAATATATATACACCCTGTATATGTCTCAGTGAAGCCCACTTGCACTCTGACTATTTCAGAAGCTAAGAAACCCATGGCCAAGACCTGCCTCTCGTTAGTTCCTGCAAGAAACACTTGGGACTAGAAATGGCAAGGGAACTGAAAAAAGATGACATGACCTGCAAGCGATGAGTTATTGCCTGATTGCAGATGAGTAAACTAATGAAAGAGTGTCCTAATTAAACCATGTCTCTTGGAGTGTATCCTTCCCCAGCAGGTCCTGACTCACTGCAGATGGTGCCATATAAAAGCTATAAACCACCCAGATTATGCCAGGAAGGAATAGTCAGGGCAAAAGTCAGGGCAAAATTAGCAAAAGTCTACAGTGCTACTGGCAAATGAATTCTAGCAAAGCCTTATCAAAGCCTGCCAGTCAAACGTGCCACCCTCATGTTAAACTGTCTGCACATCAATGATGTGCTTCCTTATCAACTGGGCTGCTCACTTTGTGGTCAGAGTGTTGGATGAGACCATGCTCCCGCTCCTCTCTGTGAACAGGAGGAACCATGTTATTCTCATGATCTCATCACATGCTCATAATAAAGAAAAGAGCTAGAACACATGCCGATGACCATGATGAAATCCAGCATAGTGTATTTGATCATGTATAACATTATCCACTAAACTATGCCTACCAAGATGAATAAATACCATCCTTCGGTAGAGTTTTAACATCGCATATTATTAAGTTACATCTGCTGTTCATGAAAAACAACCTCTGAGAAAAGTGTATTTTTTTTTATCCTAGCTAAATCTGAAATGTAAAGGTTTGCCGATGCGGCAGAGCAACGCTGTGCAGAGATAACCCAGCTGACTTTGAACATCCCAAATGAGTCTGGGGACTGGTGAATCTCGCTTTGTAGGCACAGGGCTCTTAAGGACACAAATCCAGCTGGCTGGATTCCCATATGGCTCCTGGCACATATGTCGACAAATTTCCTGAACGCAGGGACTTGTGTTTTTTTGCACAAGCTACCTTTTTCAAATAAACATGACTGATTTCCCCTCAGGTTCTTAGAAATGAGAGGGAACTTAATCATATATATTCAAATATTCTCCTCAGTTAGAAATGCAAAGGAGATGAACTAATATTGGAAAGTATGGCAATAAAGCGCAAATAATTTGGAAACACTGTAGTCATTTGACTACGCAAATATTGCCCTCAAAATTATCACCAAAAATCTCAGGTAAACTGAGGACTTCTGCAGCTGTTGGGGAGCATCAGCAATAAAATTTGTGAAAATTGCTGGGCTTAGGGGTCTGCAATAAGGTCCCTTTTCCAGTGGTTGACTCGTATCTCTTCAAGCCTTGGGTACTGGTAACACCTTGAGCCTGGATGGAAAATGCAGATGCAGAAATCGTGAAGTGGTCCAATGATTCTTCCTGAGTGCTGGGAGGAACGCAGTGTCGCGGTGTCAATGTCTCATTACTAAATCAAAGCTCTTGACAATTAAAACACTTCCTCTCCACTCTCTCACTATCCTTAATCTGGAATCTCCTCATGGGAAAAATATCTTCTACAGCCATAAAAGGAACGAAAATAGAAAAAGAAGGCTATAAGGTTAACTAAAATAGTTTATTACAAGCCTATCGTGAACAGTTTTAAAATTATAAAATATTTTCTAAATGAGCTTGCATTCCTCTGAGATACTCTGCCTAGGGAAGCAATATCTTTATCCGTAAAACATCAGACTTTGCTCAAGGACACAGGCTGGGGTTAGTTTAAAATCTAAATCTTTCCCAAATTCTTCATAGCCTCAAGACAATAAACCAACAGCACAAAAAGCTCAAACCTTCCCAATGTTCAAAAGACCTTCAACTCCCTTAGGTAGTGGGATCTCTCCAAAACTGCCAAATTATTTAAGTCTTTCTCCAAGTCTCTAGGAACCTGTCCAGAAAGGACACATGATGCAAGATTAAAAAATATACTATAAAGCATATGGATGAACTCCTTTGCTCTTGTAGACCCCCCCCCCCCCAAAACCCATGCACATTAGATATATTCCCTTTTTCATTACAACAGAGGACTGGACTCAATGGCTTTTTGAATCAAATAGCTGCAAATAATATAAAATCAAACGCCTATTAAATGCCTGACTGTTTGGTTTAAATTACTTCTCTTGGTATTTTTTCCCTGGGATTTTTTTTAAAGCAGCTGTCACAAGTTGTCATTTGGGAAGTTCAGGTTGGACATGACAGAAGACTTAAGAAAAACTTACAGAAGTGCAATAGGTCGACTGGTGACCGACTCTGCATTCTTGAAGATTTTCAAGATTAGGCTGGAGAAGGCAATGACAAATTGGCTCCAACATCTGTGACAGCTCCACTTCAAGCAGAGACCTTCAGAGCTCCCTTTCAGCCAACACTCATCTGATTTTTGTCTACCTCCTGTACATGATTCCCCCCTCTCTCTGGTAAATTCAACTAATTTTCAAGAATTGCATAATACAAGGGTCACTTTCTAGACTAAAAGACACTTTCACTCTGGCACTAAGAATGTTAGAAACCACGGTACAAACTCCAGGTCACCTGAATAACAAGAACCAAATGCCTTTTTATGCCACCCCTCAGTTTTCCTTAAGGCAGATATTTTCAGGGAAACCTTGAAGAGAGCACTAAGAGAATTTTAGATGAGGATTTCAAATGCAAGATAGGAGACAAAATACCAAGTAGAGTCATCTGTACTTTAAAAGCACTACATTAGTCTATGGTAATATAAGATGTTGGAAATACCTGGCTTCAGAACAGAATAACATTGAGTTTAAAATTCATTCCATCTCTCTTTGCAAAGTTCAGCCATTACTGGAGGAAATTTCAAAATGTCCAAGGTCAAGCTATTAAAATTACAGTGAAGCCTTCACCAGCAGATGCGGCGGGTAACACATATCACCGCCCAGTTATTTGATGGAAGAAAAATTTACTCTACAGCTTTTGCATAAAAGCTTGTGCACAATTTCTGCAAAGTCTTTCCAGGCTATTTATGGACTGGTGCATATACTCCACTCCTTTTAACTTCCAAATTTTTCCATCGAGATTTACTTTGCTTAATTCTTGTCCTTTCAGCGCAGAGATGAGAAGACACTCCTGGCCACTTCTGCAATCCAGCGTGTAGAGGAGCTGGCTCTAGACTGGAGTTGCACACCAGCTTGGCATGAAGGAGCTGTATGTCTTCAGTCTATAAAAGCAATTCCTTGGCAAGGAACTTCACTGTATCCCTCTTCCTGACTTAATTTCCGTTTGCATTTTGTTTTGGTTTTTTTTCCCCTGTGTTAGATGTGACCCCACCTACTCAACTGTAGAACAGCAGAAATAATTTTGAAGATTACAATCCAGGACCAAAAGAAGCTCATCTATGTATTTCATGTCACCATCTCTACCACAGCATGGTGCAAAAGTCACTCAGGCATTGCAGAAGATATGTAAGAATTAAAAATAAGGGTATCCTCACAGTAATGCCTTTTGTAGTTTTTTAGCTAGATTATAATTGGGCTCTTGCTGATGTTAATGATTCTTCACCCAGAGTTGACTTAGTCTGGTCAACTCAACACTGAAGTTACCTAAGAGAATAGGCTTAATGGCTTAATTTGGAAGAAATTAAAAACCAAAATGATTCTTTGTGACATCAGCACAGGCAATATTAAAAAAAATATTATTAAACACTAGGAAAATATAAAGTGGGTTTGGACCCAAGAGAGCAAAGTCAAGCCAACAAAATCGTTATTCCTCTCCTTAATGTTTAGCCCCTCTTACTGAGTTTATTTTCTTTTCACTAGTTTGTGGCCTCTGATTGAGAGGAACAAAAAGTACGCGACTCACGTTATTGCACAGTTTAAGACAACTTCTTTGTAAAGTTCCCAAACATCTTCTATCTAAAATTACACTATGGAATGGGAAAATAAAATAGCGCCTAGGACAAATGATGATTAACCTACTGTAGCAGCCATTATCATCTTTATAAGATCACGGCAAAAACTGTTCTAAAATGTTCCAGCTTCTTCTCAATTCTATAATTGAAAACATTTTTTCATTTAATTATAACATGATTGAGGAAATAATGGAATTCAGCAAGTGCCTTAAAGATGTGCGTTTTATAGCTTTTGACTTCAGGAATCAAGACCTTGATTTTATAAAGCCCAGAGGCTCGGGAAAAAAAAATTGAATCTGATAGAAATATAAAAATTATATGAATTTAAATCTCTGCCAGACCCTTTAGCAGTCAGAGAGAAATTGCTTCATTAGGGAAGTTCTGCCATATAAACCTGTAACACTTGTTTCAGCCTGAAAAAACCCTAAGACTAAATGAGATGAAGGTTGGCCACAGCCTTAGTGCTTATAAATGAGCTTTTTCCCTTTTTATTAAATATAACGCAATTAAACCACAAAAAATGGCTCTGTTCAATCCAACACATGCACCTCAACACCTCCCCTCCCATCCCAAGTTGGACTTAGGATGACTTGTGTTGCACTGATGGCATAATTCCTGAGAGCATCTTTTCTATAATTCCTGAGAGCAAACCTGCCACAATGACTCTGGTCTTCAAACAGCAAAAGCCTGCAGAGACCTTGGTAAAAAACATATATATTTGCTGAAATAAATACAGAAAATATATTTATTGTCAGCAAATTAACATTTCCTAGAGGGTCTAGTGGTGAAGACCAGTGTATTTCCTAGTTATAGTAGGAACAATTTATTACGTTGGCACTCCAGTTCAAGGCCAAGAAAAGGTGGCTGGTTGGTGAGGCATAGAAGAAAATGTATAGAACAAAGCTGCATACAACGGCTCAGAATGACAAGAGGTGGTCTCAGCACATTGTTAGGACTCTACTTGTTGGAAACAACGTCACACACGTGGTAGTTAAGATGAGCTCAAAGGAGAACTGAAGCCTGGCCAACTTCTCCCAGGCTGGGGGGCATCAGGAAGGAGCACAAAGATACTTTTTAAACAAGTGTAATAAATGAGCTTTAGATGCTAAAATCACTAGTTACTGCAGGAGAAGTTTGGATTGGGCTAAGTCTTGAAAGCAAGGATGAAGAGTTGGTGTTTGAGGCAAGAAAGCAGAGGAGTCATGACCCAATTAAAAAGGCCCTCATCAAAGCATTCATTTAGGATACCAGTAATTGCAGCAGCAGTCTTACAATGTCTTTGGGGTAACAAAAGATTTTGCTATATGAAAGCATCTTGGAGACTTCCTATATACAGAACTTGTCAGATCTGACCTGGCTTGGAGGTGGGGCTTCAGAGAAAAGCCTGAAGACAACATGTGCCTTGGAGACATGAAAGACAGACAGGATGGCACTGCTGTGCATGAAGGAAGAAACCAGTGGGAAGTCTGCATACTTGTTGGAAGCATACTGGTAGCCAGTCCTCTCTATAAGGTATCAAAGAAGTGGCTGAGATTCCTGTCTGGAGGGAGGCAAGTCCAGAAATGAGCTGTGAGACATCAAGACACAGATAACAAGCTGAAGTTCCAGTGAAAAGAGGAAAAAAACACTAAGAAGGAAACACCCCCTGTGAATCTCTGAACAAAGGCTGAAGAACAGACACGGCTTCTCCTCCTGTTCTAATAAGAAGAAAGTTGGAGATGCCAAGAGAAGGCCATAGTTGGCAGCTCTGAATTGCAATGACAACTCTAAAAGGACAAAAATGAATTTTTGGTGCTGCTTTTTTATTTTTTTATTATTTTTATTTTTTAATGAATGCTTCAGTGGCTAGAAGCGAGGCGAATAGGGGACAACTGGGCGAATATGACAACTGGAGAAAGTGGCATCTCTCTGTGACTGAGAAGATCAAAATACATTCATCTAGTGAAGGATAAGATCTAAGAGAGAGCAAGAAATGAAGGGAAAGAGTAAAGAAAGATTATAGACAAGATATATGCTAACAGGGGCCATGAAGCTGGCTCCGTGAAGAGACCAGGTGAGAATTTTTTTGCATCCACAGCAGCAAAGGAGGAGGACAGAGTTGTGGTGGGACGTGGGACAGCAAGTCAAGAGAACTGCATCTTAGAATCATTTAGGTTGGAAAGGATCTTTAAGATCTTGTTCATTTGCTCTTCAAAAAGAAAAAAGCTATGAGACGCTGGGCAGAGAAAGGAGATGCGAGCTTGACAAACGACTATCAGGGAATGAAAGGACAGCTGGAGGACTGTTGTTTAGTTAGAGGGATGGCAGAACAGAGAAGGTGATAATCATAATTAAGGAAATCAGCCCAGCAGTGGGATTTCCACCAGCAGAGTTTGGCAGCACAAGAGCAAATAGATTTGGGGATAAGGACCTTGTGCTTAGAAGGACAAAAAGAGAAAGGCAATTTGGAGCCTTAAACCTGCAGAGAATCAACCACTGCAGGGCTGGGGGCAGGAAGACCGGGCCATGGGAAGGAAAGGAGAGATCCCAGCGACTGTGAGAGGGGCTGGATGGCTCTCAACCAGCTACATGCCTATCAATGGTGCTGATGCAATGGCAAGGCTTCAGTAGAGCAGATGACTCCGCCATGGACAAGGCAGCACGGTCTCGTCTATCCTGTAAAAACCTAGGAACAAAAGGTTAATCCCAGTGCTGAGGCTGGGCTCCTCTTTCATAGTCGGGTAGCCTGATGCATTGAAAAAAGCTGCCTAAGGCTCCCATATCCATCAAACTATGAGGTTTTGCTTTGGGAAAACACCTCCTAGTCTACTGGGGTGCAGCAGGGTCCTCCAGTTGAAAAGCTTCCTTTAAGCCCTATTCACAGGGCTGGCAGTATCCCAGCTGTGACGGGTAGTGGGGAGCTTGACAGCGCAGCTCCCATTCCAGCCATGGGGTCAGACCGGTTCACACACTGTCCCGCACAACTGGCACACCTACAGTTCGTTCCCTGGTTAAATTCAACTTAAAAATGGAAAGACTGAGCCCCAGCCGAAGTTTCTGAGGGTGAGTAATAACA
This sequence comes from Limosa lapponica baueri, assembly GCA_002844005.1. Taxonomy (NCBI): domain Eukaryota; kingdom Metazoa; phylum Chordata; class Aves; order Charadriiformes; family Scolopacidae; genus Limosa; species Limosa lapponica. The sequence continues at coordinate 334,631 of KZ505809.1, forward strand.
CAGATCAGCCAAACAAAATATCAGTAGGTCATTAGGACCTATAAGGAGCACTCCTAAAAAATATGTACATATTATGTATCCTAAACGTACAACAACCTAAATCTTTTGTGCTAAGTAAACAGACACCTTAGGTGAACGTCCACATCGATGTTACAAATAAATAACACACTGTTTTAACAGGAAAACCATTTCTAAAGATCAGCTTTCAGACACTTGTTATGGCAGCCAAACACAAAGGTAACACGAGGTCTGCACACGAAGTCCTGATGCTGTAACGGGAGCGCTGCCGCCTCTTTCGAAAGCTGTGCTCAGATTTTGCCTTTGCCTAAAATAAGACCTGACTTTGTTCAGTGATAGCACAATCTATTTATTTTTAAATGCTAAAATGCTCAGGGCGACATTTCCAGCCAGCCCAGTTGCTCTCCCAGATCCCACGGCTGGCCCCAGCTCCCCTTTCGGAGCCCCAGTGACACCCCATGGGGACAGGGACAGGCTGGGACAACACGCATTTGCTTTCATGCACCAAGTACTTAAAAGCTTAACTGTATCGTTTGCATCAACGGTCAACTCAACTTACTTCATGTTCAGAGGCTGTCACTGAAAACAGAACCATCAGAGCTCGATCTGCCATTGCCTGCACAAACAGCCCCTCTGCCTAGCCTCGAAATGGGGAAAAGATCTGTTTTAAGACTTAAAATTGATGTTACTACTAATTAAATTCAAAGCAGGGGTCTGGTAGACTGATGACTGTCAAGAAATAGAAACAAATACAGTATAGAAATAGCATAGAGCCTGTGAAACTCCTTGTACTTACAGAGGGAAGATTAGGAGGAGAGAAGCAAACCTTAAGAGACCTGGTCTAGAGGTCCTGCACCCGTCGCTCAACCTCGACATGCCTCTGCTCTGACAACAAAGCCATTTTCACAAAGAGTAGGAAGCACATCTCCCCTCTCTGAAGAGATTACCAAATTGGCAGCCTAGGTCATATTTCTTGTGCGGGGTTCGTGCCTGGTTCATGGTTGGGGACTCGGTGATCTTGAAGGTCCCTTCCAAACTAGACAATTCTAATGATTCTGGATTAGGCATTAACTTGTCATCACCAGTTGACAGGAGACACAAGCACATCTCCTGCTGCTAGTGCAGCCAGCATTTGTTTGCAAACCCCAACAGTCAGACCCACTCAAAGTGAAAAGCTTCCTGCTCTGTAGCAAAGCGGTTGAAAAAGCTGAAAACCAGTGTTTAACTAAAAAAGCAGATGTAATAAACCCAGGCTTGTCCCCATGCTGCTGCCGGGCTGGTATCACTCACTGAGCAGTGCTTTGCAGATATGACAGTGCTGATCTGTGTTTTAGGGTGACACCCCACAAGCCATGAATGTAATTAGCCCATCAGAAATTATTTCCTCCGTTGGTTTATTAGCCAGCTTGGTCCACATGGTCTAAACGTTTTTTTTTTTTCCACTGCAGGACACAATACCTACATAATCACACGCCGGGTTCTCTGCAGCCATCTTCAGCTGCTTCCCCAGCGTCCTCCCCTGTAACAAACTGCTCTAGGCTTGTCCTTTGACACAAAATACCTCCAGAGATAGGCTAATGCCTGACACACTCCAGGAAAAGGAGCCACTTCAAAAAAAAGCAACAAAGAGGATTTCTCATTTCACCACCATTTTTGCCCAGCGTTACAGCGGGGCACTTCAGAGGTTGCTTCTCCTCCAGTTTCCAGTGAGATGGCAGGCACACAGCCCCAAACCTTGTTCCATTTTCTTTGCTGGGAAAGGGATGGCACTGGAAGCAAAGACTCTGCGTTGTGAGAAGTTCAAGTACTTGCAGAAAGTGCTCCTCGAGGTGGCCCATCGCCCATGGGACCAGCTCAAGCTTTGTGTAAGAGCCTCAGATTCTTTGCTCCAGACTTTGGAAATGCAACTGTGAAGACTTCTGAGTATAAATGATGTTATAGCTCTGCTATAGAGAAAGACTTCAGCCCATCATCAAGCACATTCCTCAGAAAAAAAGAAGCCAGCAAACGAAAAAAACCCCAAAATTGGACACTGGGCTCAAACACGTTCTTAAACTACATGCCATAAAAGAGGACGTTGCTCTGTCGATGTCTTCCTGTCAATTTAAATGAGCATTACTTGAAAAGGGTGATCTTAAAACAGTCTTTTAATACTGTAGAGTTCCTAAGAAAATAGAATTAAAGAGGTGTTCATACAGACAAATAGCCAGCTCCAGTCCTATAAATATTTAATCCCTATTTTTGAGTGTGTCCATGGTGGTTACCTATGTTACTTATGATTGGACAGCCGCAACATAAAATTTGGAGAATAGACATTCGTCACTAGGCTTCCCACTGGGAATATTTATTATATGCAGCCACTCAGAGGCTTTTCCTTTTTTCAGTCCCAAAGGAAATAAAGTTGATGCCTCTGAGTGGGATCCAGCTGCCCTCCATGAGGCTGGGATCCCATCCAGCCCAGCTGCCTGCATGTCCCAGGCAGCTCTGGATGGCACAGAGGGCAAAGGAATTTCAGCATCAGATGAACCACCCCTTGCAGGGTCACTGTGTTCCTATAAACCCATAGACTGCTGACCCCTAAGCAAAACCGGATGGGACATGCAGCTCACCGGGGGCACAAGTGCAAGGTCCTGCGCTTGGGTCAGGGCAATCCCAGGCACAAATACAGGCTGGACAGAGAATGGATGAAGCCCTGAGGAGAAGGACTTGGGAGTGTTGGTCGACAAGAAGCTCAACACGAACCGGCAATGTGAGCCTGAAGCTCAGAAAGCCAACCACATCCTGGGCTGCATCAAAAGAAGCAGCCAGCAGGTCGAGGGAGGTGCTTCTGCCCCTCTGCTCCACTCTGGTGAGACCCCACCTGGAGTACTGTGTTCAGCTCTGGAGTCCTCAGCACAAGAAGGACATGGACCTGTTGGAACGGGTCCAGAAGAGGGCTATGAAGATGATCAGAGGGATGGAGCACTTCTGTTACGAGGACAGGCTGAGAGTGTTGGGGTTATTCAGCCTGGAGAAGAGAAGGCTCCGGGGAGACCTTATAGTGGCCTTCCTATAGTCCTAAAGGGGCCTACAGGAAAGATGGAGAGTGATTCTATCAGGGAGTGTAGTGACAGGCCAAGGGGCAATGGTTTTAAAATGGAAGAGGGTAGATTTATATTAGGTATTAAGAAGAAATTCTTAACTGAGAGGGTTAAGTGAGTGAGACAGTGGCCCAGGTTGCCCAGAGAAGCTGTGGCTGCCCCATCCCTGGAGGGGTTCAAGGCCAGGCTGGATGGGGCTTTAAGCAACCTGGTCTGGTGGGAGGTGTCCCTGCCGATGGCAGGGGGGTTGAAACTTGATGATCTTCAAGATCCCTTCCAACTCTAACCATTCAATGATCTATGACATTGATTATTTCATGGTCTTTCAGAACCATACAATCCATCCAACTTTCCTTAAGTGTTAATTTATCTAGTTTTAGTGTTGCTACACAGTATTCCTCTTCTTAACTCACAACCTCCTGGTGTTACTTTGAGCAAAAACGAAGTTGTCATGATTCTGGGTTTGTTGCATGTAGGAGATAACCTGTAGCCAGTGGGCGATGCTGGAGAATGTCAGGGTTAGGAACCTGATGGGAGAGCTCAGGAAGGGAACTGGGTTGTCGAAGGACTACACAGTACAGAAAAGTCATCTTAAAAACAGCAAGTCTATAATGGTGAAGACCCTTTTCCCCCTGCTGAATAACCTGGATGACATAAATTAAATCAAAAAGTCATTACGTGTTATTCACAACACCAAATATTAAAACATGATTAAGAAAATAACAGGTTATTAGAAATGTGTACCGAATGCAAACTTGCACCAACCTCTTCTTCCAAGGATGGGGGCCTAATTTACCATATTATGGCTAAACCATGATTGTGTTAAAATCACTAGCTAATTTAAATGGCCTATCCATTGTATTTAAATTACTCAACATGGAAAATGAAAGCCATGAAAATGAAATACTCTGTATTTTCAGAGGTGAAATTATTTTAACATGCTTCGATAAAGAACATTCTACTATTCTACTAATCATGAGGCTTAATATTGAGTATTTCATATTATGATGATGCCTTATAATGATCACAAAATGACTAGGTGCTGCATTCCAATACCGGGTTACTATGCATCCTTGCAGAAAAAACCCTCAAGTTTCTGTGCATGAAAATTTTATAAATGATTGTTATATTATTTGGAATTACAAGCCTGACATACAAGACCAAATCCATCCCCGGTATAAAAAAGAAGAGGAGCCACACCATGTTGTGCCATACATAAGTTTGTCTATAAATTAAAGCAGCCGTCCCAGGAAGTGCCATAAGCACGCGTTGGTTTTTTTAATGCCATTAAATGTGATGCCACTCAAGAATGTACGTTTAACAGCGTGCACGGCTGTGTAAATGATACAGAAGTTAGGCAAAAAAACCCCCAACAAGCGTAGAGCTTTTTTTGCCCTTTTTTCCCCCCCTATGATTACGTATTGTTGTACACTTGCTCTGAGGGCTAACAGGAATTATCTTGTCTGCACCATGGGCAGTTACGCAGAGCAGCCGGCAGACTGCGAGTTTGCACGCAGCATCCCCAGCAGTAACTCCTACTCCTGCCTCTCTGTGCCCGGGAGGCTTCTTCAGTTATTTATTTATTTTTAAGGAAGGCAGGAGAATTATAATTCAGTGCTGTATTTTTCAGTTCCATTTAATGCTTACAAACCTGAACAGAGCTAGCGGGAATGTTTTGATGGAAGCATTTTCCTAAGAAAATGTGTGATTTCCTCTGGAGGTTTTGTACAGGGACTTTTTACTCCTCTCCCTATTACCACATTTATTTTGAATTATGGATTTTTTTTTTTCCCAACTAGAAACATTTGTCATAAACCAGTGTTTCAGCATTTTAACAAAAGCATCATAATTTTCAATTTTAAATAAATAAAATGTTTTGACTCAATCTTCAACATTTATTGTTGACATAAATATCTTACTGTTTAAGAAGGCAAAAAAGCCATAATACTACCAGTTGCTGCAGGACATAAATTAGGTGGGTTTTTTTCTTTGGTTTGAGTTTTTCTTTTGCATAGTGCAGGTATTGTCTGCAAAAAAAACCCATTAGTGCCATAAAAGAGGCAAAGGGGAAGACTGGAGGATTCGGCCAGCACTAAATTCCCTTCCAGGCTATTTCACTTCTCGCTAACTGCAATCACAGGTTTATAGTCTTCTAAGTATACAAGAACCACCAGATCTGACCCCTGCAATCATTTTTATCCCTAACTGGTTTCACTTTTCCCGGTTCATATTAGAGGATACATCCTATCTGTGCTATTTTAAAAACTTTACAATCACAGAACCACATGGGGTTGGAAGGGACCTCTGGAGACCATCTAGTCCAACCCCCTGCCAAAGCAGGGCCACCCAGAGCAGGTTGCACAGGAATGTGTCCAGGTGGGTTTGGAATGCCTCCAGAGAAGGAGACTCCACCACCTCCCTGGGCAGCCTCTTCCAGGGCTCTGCCACCCTCACAGGAAAGAAGTTCCTCCTCATGTTTAGATGGAACTTCTTATGTTCAAATTTGTGCCCGTTTCCTCTTGTCCTGTCCCTGGGCACCACTGAAAAAAGACTGGCCCCATCCTCCTGACACCCACCCTCGAAGTATTTATAGGCCTTGATCAGATCCCCCCTCAGCCTGCTCTTCTCCAGACTAAAAAGACCCAAGCCCCTCAGCCTCTCCTCATAAGAGAGATGCTCCAGGCCCCTCATCATCTTTGTAGCCCTCTGCTGTACCCTCTCCAGCAGTTCCCTGTCCTTCTGGAACTGGGGAGCCCAGAACTGGACCCAGTGCTCCAGATGGGGCCTCCCCAGGGCAGAGCAGAGGGGCAGGATGACCTCCCTCCACCTGCTGGTCACACTCTTCCTGATGCACCCCAGGATGCCATTGGCCTTCTTGGCCACAAGGGGACATTGCTGGCTCATGGGCATCCTGAAGTCCACCAGAACTCCCAGGTCTTTCTCCACAGAGCTGCTCTCCAGCAGGTCAGCCCCAACCTGTCCTGGTGCAGGGGGTTATTCCTCCCCAGGTGCAGCACCCTACACTTGCCCTTGTTGAATTTCATCAGATTCCTCTCTGCCCAGCTCTCCATATAATAAGAACATATACTTTCATATGAATAGTCCTCTAGCAGCATTGATATTTAATAAGAAGCAATAATATCATACCACCGCGGTATTTTTCATGCATTACCTATTTCAGCAATAGGGTTTCTTTCAAGCTCTGAAATAACTCAGAGGCAAAAAGACATCAGAAAAATTCTCGGAGACATCCAGTGCAGTAAGTGTAGGCAAATCTATTTGTAACTGTTAAACCCCTCTAATTCTGCTTTCCTCCATCTGGCACAATCTTGTTGCCCAATGTTATATACATTTTAAACTCAATAAATATTGTGCTTGCTCTGTAGGACTGCATCCTCAAAAGAAAGCAAATATACAGTTTTAGTTCCCAGGCTATGATTTAGTTGTAAAAAAGCCAGAACTATTAATAAGCTCATTATTATCCTTAAGACTCAAAACAACCTGATTATTTATTAACTACGTTTGAATCATGAAGTTGGCTCTGAGCATAACCTCCCTGTAGAAACTGGAGCAACTTTATTTATGTACTTTTTGTTAGAAAAAGAGTAGTAAAATTTTGAATTTACTGCGAATTGTTTCCTAATGGCTATTTTTCCCCAAAGAAATCTTTTGTTTGATCGAGTAAATAAAAAGCCAGATATTTGGGTTTTTTTTATCTGTGGCAAAAAATAAAAAAAGGCATATTTTGTGCGCAGGCCTCCTATCAGTACAATTGTCTTTATTCCTTCAGTAACTGAGATATTTTCATGATTACGTGTTTTATGCAAACAGACTTGTGAAATGCAAAGCGGCTGCTCAAAATGCAGCACAAAGCAGGGGACTGATAAGGCATAAGAGACTCCAATTCTGGCCTTCACTGATCTTGCTAAAGTACATAAACATTTGTTTCTCCTCCTCAACGCGGTGTTTACTGTTGCTTGACTAAAGCAGGTTTTGTTCAGCGTTATTATAATATAAAGCTGCATCTCATTTCCAAGTCAATTGCCCTGAAATTTAAGAAATTTGGAAGCCAGATATTTAACAATGGGGAAAATCAAGCAGCTGAAAACCCCCCATTCATCATCTCACAGCTTAACTCCAGCCCTACTCCAGCTTTTTAAGCGATCATCTGAACACAGACACCGAAAGAGCCTTTGCAGGTGGGATTTTTTGCAATTGCTCCCCTTGCCGTATTGCTTCGGACCCCGAGAAACCCTTTGCCTATTCAAGCCCTGGAAGAGTAGCTCTTGTGTGACTTGCCAAGCAGAGCAAACCCGAAAAGCCGCACGGCTTTTTGGTGAGGTTCACCAACACCTGCTTGACTAAGACGTCACCAGCTATCTGTATATATCTTGAGTGGTCAGAGACTGGAACAGGCTGCCCAGGGCGGTGGTGGAGCCCCCATCCCTGGATGTGGTTAAGAGTCGATGAGATGTGGTGTTGGGGGATATGGTGTAGGGGAGAAATTTGTAGAGTAGGGCTGATGGTTGGACTCGATGATCCCAAGAGTCTTTTCCAACCTGAATGATTCTATGATTCTATATCACCAGCACACAAATTAGTAAAAAACCTCAAATTATTGACTGAACAGCTGTTTTTGTCAATATGCAGAATGATGCTGCAGTTGGTGCACTCTAGTTCCAAATATCCTTAGATAAAAAGTGTGGTTTTGGTTAAAGAAAAACTGGGACTGAGTTTCAGAGATCTTATCAAGCCATTTAAGATGCTACAAACTGTAAACATTGTAAAGAAAAATTATTATCTCTTTTTACATTAAATAGCTTGTTGCCACGTCTATAGTCTCAGACAACAGACTCTGGAGCTCTCTGCAAATTATGAAGTCAACTGCACATCTGAGAACTTGGATACAGCTTGTAAGAGGAGCAGATGGCACATCCAAAAAAAAACCAACCCCACATTAAAAATGGCATTTCTTCTCATCCTGCACAATTAAACTGTGGAACTAATTGAGGTCATGAGCAGCAAATCCACAACCCACCAAGGATTATAAATTATAAAACCACCAGCTCAGGTTCAGGATGCTCTTCAGCAATTGATTCTGGTTGCTGTATAAGGTAGGACACCAGGCTAGATGGACCTTTGCTTTCACCTGGTGTAATATATTCCATATTCTTATTTAAGACAAGAGTCAATAATATCAATTCATTCATGTTGGAAAAATGTAAAGTAACCTTCACCTCGCTAGTGACATGGCAGTGCTCACAAGCAGGTTGCTGTTAGAGCCAACACATCTTGCTCTGTCCCGCTGGGTCCCTTCCCCCTCATTTCTTGATACACAGGGTGGCTGAAGCCAACACAGCTCCAAACCCCAGATTTATTTCTGCTAGGTGGCAAAGGTATAGCTACATTCTTGTGAGCTAGAGCACGCCTAACAACCACTGAGGCGAACCTGCCAGCTCATTTGAAAAGGCTTTGGACGAGTCCCTTAATTGGGAGCCTCTTCCCTGCCGGGGAACTTCCCGGAGCAGGGGAGACAAATGAAGAGCTTTTGGCAACTGGCTGAAGACATGAGCTCCCACACAAGCCAATGCAATATTGCCTTGTGTTTTATGAAGAAATAAGGAGCGAAGAATGCGTACTTGGAGAAAGTGAAGCAACTACCTCAGCGATCAATACGTGCTTGCAATAATGTAATTAAACAAATTACAAAGGCCCCGATGAAGATTTCATAATTTACTTTGCAACAGCAGTATCACAAAATATCTTCGTCTGTGCTACAGTGATGCCCTATCTAAGGACTTTAAGTCCCGGGCACCCAACCATTAGAGGCCAGCCTGGACAGGGCAGGGAGACATTTTAGTAGTGTTTAATTACTGCTGGGGTGTGCCCCTAGGGGATCAATCAGAGCGAAGGTCCACCTGGCCACCTCTCCTGACCCAAGCCGGGGCCAGATGCCTACAGGAAGAAAGCCAGCCCCAGGGGGAACCATATGGTGACACTATCTCGGGGTCGCTTTGCCTCTTTGCTTCCAGCTGTCCGGGCTTTTGAGCTCTTACCCTCCAGAACCTCCGGGGAGGGTTTTGTTTCAGGGCTTTGCCAACTGCTTTTTCACATCTTTTAAATGCTTCTGCAGCTCCCTGTGTCCTCGGGCGCAGGGTCAAAACCCATCAGCCATCACCTCCTACTCCCACCTCCCAGGTCTGGCCTGACTTTATGGGCAGGGATCTATCCAAGCAGGGGAAGAGGACGGGAAATACAGCTGTAACGGCTTAAATACATTTTAAGATCACTCAACGCTTGCAATAAATGTAAAAAGCAGCTGATGTAGTGGATGAGGTAACTTCCAGCTGGTCCTTGGATGCTGTGTGCCACATCCCCGCTCCATGAGCTGCACACACAGTACTGCAGGCTGAAGGGCTACAAAACACCCATGACTTCAAGGTGGCCCTGCCACTTAGCAGCAGAGGTGATGAAAAGTGCTTCCAACTTGCTCCCTCCTATTAGCCAAAGTTAAAAGGGACTTTTTTTTGGTTGTTTTGAAGCTCAGTTCTCTTCTGCATCAACATTTGAAGCAATGCTCCAATTTTATGATGACCACCACCACTACGTGTACGCACCTTCATTCCCAAGGAGCTCCTGGCTGCAAAAATTACATTTTCCTGGACTGAATTTCTACCCTATTGCTGGTTTTTTTTTTTCTTTCTTTTTCCCCTTTTCCCCCTGTTCCTAACTGGATTGAAATGGGAATAATGAATCTCTTTGCATTGTGACCCCTGGCATGACAGGCAAACAAGGAACAGCTTCGTGCCAAGGCAACAAGCAAGAAAAATCACTGTAGGTGGGAACTTTCCCTAAATCTCCCAGCCACGATGGCACAGCCCATTTTCCCATCCCAGATCCCACTGGCTTTCTTACACCGCAATCTGTCTGGCTCCCCAAAGCCCCCCAACAATCTTTTGTGGTTGGATGCCTCTTCCCCAAGCACAGTGATTGCAATAGAAGGACTAGTACTTCTCCCTGGAGAAGGAGAAATTAAATTCTATTATCCTATAGAATATATATATACACACACTTTTTAATATTAAGTTTTATATTTTTTATATACATATATGTCTATCTTATAATGCCACACCGAGATGAGACTCCTGTTTGCCACGTATACACTTGTGTGACTGCCTTGGAAATCTTTACTGCTCTGTGTCCTAGAGAAATGAACATTTCCAATCCTCCATCCCATTCTCTTTTCCTGAGAAAATTCAAGACAATTACGTTAATAGGTCAGCAGATGGTAAGATTTTAGTGGAAGAATGGTATAGTGAGGAAGGTGTCCGATGAAGATGAAACACGACTGTTATGTTCACTGAGAAGTGAAGGACATAGAAAGAGCTTTTCTAGACACAACTGTTCAGGCACAGTAACGGCTGAGAGAAATGACAGGGTATTTAGTAAATTAAGACTTAGTCCCAACAGGTGGTTTGGAATAAGCACAAATCCTTGCGTGGCAAATGAAAGGGAAGAACAGGCAGCGTTTGACAGCAACGGGGTGTGAAAAATACCCTGTTTTACTGCAAGAATGAAGATGAGTCTGACAAGCAGACTGATATGTATTTTTTTTTTTTTACAAAAATAAAATATTTAAATTAAATTGTAATAACATAAAATAAAAGTCACTCCAGCCTGCACTTCTCCCTTCTAGGACAGCCAAGGCAGCTGCGTGCCAGTCTTGCAAAACCAAAAATATTTGAAGACACCAGCATGCAAATCCATTTTACCATTTACCAAGTTAGCTATTTCCTAACTGGTGAGAACTGGTCTTATTCCCTCAGCATTTGAACTGAGTAAATAAATCCCTGCAGTCCTCCAAAAGTTATTAGGTAGCAACAGGGGAAACGAATTTCTGGGAAAAAAAAGAAATGAAACAGGTAAGAAGCAAGATAGAAAGGGCAAGAAAGAAGACAGCAGGACAGCAAGGTGGGGCACTTTAACAGGTTTCCAGGTTTGGGCAATTAAGTTTTTAATGAAAAATTGAATTTTAGGTTCTTATTTGGGAAAAGGACTAATGTAAATGTCAGTTTAGCAGCAGCATCATTGTAACTCAACAGAAAGAATATCGGAATTAGAGCAGGGAGAAGAGGGGTACAAGCAGGATGCCAGCACCTCTTGCAGCATTTATAGGGATTTAATAAAAATGATTAATTCTGGAGTTTGAACCATAACCCTGGCTGCAGTGATGCAACCAACCATATGTTAGAAAAAGAAACAAGTCTATAGCATTGCCAATACTTTAATGTCCTATTTATTGATGTCTCATTCTCGTCTCAGCCATCAGACCTCTTAAAAAGGTTTTGGGATTATATTCAGTTCCTACATTAATATATGAATAAATAAAGCTCTGCCATTGCCAGCTGCTATTCTGATTTAAAGAGGCACTAGCATTTCCCCGTGCATTACTACTTCATTCTGATGCCCGAGGACAATTCAATCACAGCAATTCACACTATTTTAAATAGGAAACATGGTATAAAACTTTTGGATGGTCAGCAAGAAAATTGTCTTTTGATACTTCTACTCATGCACATATATATTGTTTTACTGCTCCTGCAAATTATCAGTGCACAAAACATACACCAGGGATTTTAGGGAATTAGAGGAGAAACAGTTTCTGTAACACTGAGAAAATAACTACACAAGAGCCTCCAGAGGCAGAGATATAAATGGGAAATAATACGAATTCTTTTGAAAGGAAGATGCTGTTATGTCCCATGAGACATAGGTACTACCATACTAATTTTCAAATCACTGTGAAGGTAAGAAAAGAATTTATATATAAATCTGTTACTGTAGCTCAAATATCACTACAATTGTCACCACAGCAAAGCACCCCCTGCACAACCCAGAGCCCACAATTTCTGCTTCACTCTCTGCACCACAAACACACTTTGAAAAAATAAACAAAAAAGTGCTGTATTTTGTTCTTTAAAAATGAGAAGGACGAAGGGAGGATGGACACCCTTTGGCTGGGGGGCTCTGTGCCAAGCAGGAGCTTCCTCCAGCAGTCCTCATCTGCAAACCGACCCACCAGGACCCCAGAGGCAGGATGGCTTCCCAAATTCCCATGCCTTTTCCATAAGCGATGCCCTAAAATCCTTCACATTGGTTGCCAAGATGTTCTCATCTCCTCAAACTGGCTGTCATCCCGCTATGGTTTTGCTCTTGGTCAAGTAACTATGAGCTTCGCTTTGGCTTAATTACATCACAAATACACACCCGCGTGGATTTACAAAGCAACACAACTGAAGATCATAGAATCACAGAATGGTTAGAGTTGGAAGGGACCTTAAAGACCATCAAGCTCCAACCCCCCTGCCCTGGGCAGGGACACCTCCCACCAGACCAGGTTGCTCAAAGCCCCATCCAGCTTGGTCATGAAGACGATAAACTCTAAGTGAAAAACAAATAATTTCAAAATTTTCAAAGACAGCTCACATGGAGCAAATGCGTAAACTAAACTGCTTTCAAAATAAAACTGTGTTTCCACAACTCCGTTTTGCCTCACCAGTGTCCACTCCAGCCACACTGAAGGAGCCACCTCTTCTGGTAGCTGCATTAAAAACGCTCCTCCCAGAGACTGAAATACAGTAAAGCAGCCTTAAAACAAAGCCTAGAAATACAGTAAAGCAGCCTTAAAACAAAGCCTAGAAATACAGTAAAGCAGCCTTAAAACAAGCTGCCGTTTCCATCTTACTATGCAGAAAACATCTTTGCTAAAACCATTTCATACCTTTGTGTAAGTTTAAATCAAAGCCCGGCATCCACATTTCCATCACTTTTCTCCGCCCAATGCGCTCCCAGCATTTATATCTATACAAGGATACATAAACCAGATAGACATAGATTGTGGAGGCCAGTGCAAGCCCTTTCTCAGTTCAGCCTGGGCTGCTCTCCCAAATTCTTCCTCTCTTGCCACTACCCTTGAGACTTGAGTCTGTCAAGTGTTTAGGGATCCCCTCTTTTAAAAGCCAAAGCACTCGCCAGAAAATCCCAGTTGTTGGACCTCAAGAGTTGGGCATTTTGGTCAAAGTGTTATGAATCAAACTTTGACTATTTCTTTCAAAATCCCACTCCAGCTCATCAAGGTGGGCTCCATCGCCACCTCTCTAAAACATCAGCCCTCTGCCATGTGCCACCGCTCTTTTGCCCCATGGTCTGGAGCTCCTCCTTGATCCCCAAACCAGGTGAAACCCCCAAAACAACAGCTCTATCTAAATGTAATATATGATGTAATACACAATGTAAGAGTAAGGAGGCAACAGCTCGAACTGTTTACTCTTTTGGGCTGGCCTATGGGAAACACAATTTCTGAAGGAGAAAAGAGCCTATTCCTAAAAATTTTCTTTTCTGCCCTCGTTTCTTCCCTCATCATTCTCCGTAAGACTGTCCACTCCAGACTAAATAATGTTTTCCACCTTAGTATTAAAAAAATAAGGACATTTATTTAATAATCATATTATTTTATAATTAAGGTATGCATTTGCAGGGGCAAGACTTGAGTTTTGTGCTGGATACATCTCCCTGGCTGCCAAGAAATGACACGAAATTTGGCCTTCAAATGTTCTGCCTCCTCCTTTTTGGAAGAAGGCTGGTTTAGCTGGGATCGAACCTGTTATCACAGCATCAAAAAAAAGCCAAATAGCTCTTATGCACAGATAAATACCCAGGATGGACCTTTGTCCATTGAGATGAATGGGTGGCCCAAATTCCTGCCTAAAGCATGTGTTTTACTATTCCTGTTCTTATTCCCTCCTATGGAAATAAAGCATATTTTTATAATCATCGCTTCTTGAATATGGATTCTTTCTCTCCCAAAAGGAAAATGTTTATATAAGACAGGTCACTCACATAGAATTCCCACCTCCACCAAAAATCATATATACACAATAAGACAATGTAAAAACCATCAGCACTGCCCCGCCTTCAGCCCCATCAAGAAGACCACGATTATGTTCTTATGGGACATGAAAAATACTCCACTTGTAAAACACCAAACATTTTCACCTTCAAACGCATGGTCAGGGAAGGCAGTTGTCCTGGGTTGATCGACACAGGACTAATTTCTCTTATAATGCTAGAGAAAAGGGCACTTTTAGAAGACTCTAATGTCTGAATTTGTGAAAATATTTACTTTATAGCCAGCCAGGCTCTGTGGGATTCAAGGTCTCAGTGTTTTCGACGCTTGCCAGGTGCAGGGACGAGGAGGAGCAAGGCCTGGGCATTTGACCTGGGCTGGCCAACAGGATTATTTCATACCATGAACGTCACATTCAATACAAATTAGAAAGTTTGCTGTGTGGTTTCTCTCTCCCTTGATGGCGGAGGGTCCAGAGAACTCCTTGCCCCAGTGCCGGACCCCTGAGCCCTTCCCTTCCTCCCGAAGCGGTTCTGCTCGCAGTGTCCCACGTTTGTTACCCCCTGGTGGGAGTGCACGGCTTCCCTATGATAGAATCGGCTGAGTATAACTCCTGTACATCTTATATTAGTATCGGGATTAATACTGGTTCTTTGGTATTACTGTTAATTACTTAGTCTTACCCTATTAAACGTATTTATATTTCAACCCTCATGTTTCCTTGTTTTCCCTGGTTCCCCTTCCCAGGTGGGGAGGGGTCATCAGGTGATAGAACACTTGTCTAAAGGACAATAAATTGTTATGGGTTTTCTCAAACCACAACAACAGTGCAAAGATAAACTACTTTCTGATGTCTACAAGCACAGAAAGATCTACATTTGGCCACTCAACTGCAAGACAAACCCTATTTCCCCACTAAGGTGCAACCTCCTTGCAACAAGCATCACCAAGTGACAATGCTTGATGCATAAATCTACTCCCAACCACCTTCCAAACAGCAAGAGCCCTCTGAAGGCTGCAGAAGTCCTTGAAAAATCATCTCAATGTAAAAGCTACATCATAAGGAGCACTTACCCTTGAAGGGCTTTTTCTCCAAACCAATCTCCCTTCCCTAGAGTACGGAGAAAGACTGGATCTTCACTGGGGGAGTCTTCACGAGTAACATTCACCTGTTGAAAAGCCAAAACCCCCCAGCATTTAGAAAACTTTTAATTAACAAATAAAACCTGTTTGTTCAGAGAGGGATCCAACACCTCCCGGATCTCTCGGGAAAAGCTCCCGTCCTTATCTCCTGTGGGAACTACGTAATTCTCCAGAGTCCTCCACTCTTCCCTCAGCATCACCAACCAACCATCCAAGAAAATGAGCAGTTATTTTCCACTAAGGTACCTACTATTCTTGCAAAAATGCAGTAATTGTGGTTTTTTGAAGGTTTTTAACTCTAAGCGTAGAGTTGGCTGCACAAGCACAGTCATTGCCTGTAAGGAGTCAGCAGCAGAAATAGGTTCCAAATATTTCCTGTGTATCAGACGGACACATGGCATTGGCTTCTCTTAGCTTTGTTCCACATGATTTCTTCCCTTCACTTAAGGGAAAGGAATAACAAAAATAATCTGCATTTAGACATAATTGAAATGAAATAGTTTGGAGCATTACAGGATGAAAGATGCCTAGTGTCCTTTTTGCTTTCTCCAAATTCAGGGAGGAAATAACCCTAGCTGGATCAAAAATGAAAATTTCATTGAGTTTTAAAGGAGAATACCATCTTATGTTTTTATTTTCACAGTGAAAGAGAAAAGCAATTACCGCTGATGAAAAACAGGCTTTCTACCCACTGCAACAGCATGGGTAGCATAACCTAGTGTAAGCTTAAGTTGAAGAAGCTGGCACTGCAAGAACAAGAAGACGACTTCGCATCTCTGAGTGATGATTTCCTACCATCAGGGGATCCTTTTCATTTTCTGAAATAATTTCAGAAGAAAAATAGTAACTGATCATCTGAACACTCTTGGCTCTGTTTTCCCATGCCAGTATGGGATATAAATCCCAGCTGCCATGTAACGACTAAGCCCCTGACATCACAGAATGGTTCAGCTTGGAAGGGACCTTAAGGAGTTCCAACCCTCCTGCCCACCTCCCACCAGACCAGGTTGCTCAAAGCCCCATCCAGCCTGGCCTTGAACCCCTCCAGGGATGGGGCAGCCACAGCTTCTCTGGGCAACCTGGGCCAGGGTCTCACCACCCTCACAGGAAAGAATTTCTTCCTGAGATCTAATCTAAATCTCCCCTCTTTCAGTTTAAAACCATTACCCCTCGTTCTATCACTCCACTCCCTGATCAAGAGTCCCTCCCCATTTCTCCTGTAGCCCCCTTTTAGGTACTGGAAGGGGCTATAAGGTCTCCCCGGAGCCTTCTCTTCTCCAGGCTGAACAACCCCAACTCTCTCAGCCTGTCTTTATAGCAGAGGTGCTCCATCTCTCTGATCATCTTCATGTCCCTCCACTGGACCTGTTCCAACAGGTCCATGTCCTTCTTATGTTGGGGACCCCAGAGCTGGACACAGTACTCCAGGTGGGGTCTCACCAGAGTGGAGCAGAGGGGCAGAATCACCTCCCTTGACCTGCTGGCCATGCTTCTTTTGATGAAAAAGTCATTCAGTACCTCAGCCTTCTCCATATCCTGGGTGATGAGTTCTCCTGTTTCCTTCCAGAGAGGGCCCACATCTTCCATAGTCTTGCCTTTATCCCTGACAAATCTAAAGAACTTTTTCTTGTTATCCTTGACGTCCCTGGCCAGATTTAGTTCCATCTGGGCTTTAGCTTGCCTAATCTGGTTCCTGGGCACTCCAACAATTTCTCTGTACTCCTCCCAGTCTACTTGTCCTTGCTTTCACCCTCTGTAGGCCTCCTTTTTGCTTTTGAGCTTGTCCAAGAGCTCCTTGTTCATCCATGCAGGCCTCCTGGCTTTTTTGCCTGACTTCTTCCTTCTTGGGATGCACCTCCCCTGAGCTTGGAGGAGGTGATCCTTGAATACATCCTGCTGTTGCTGAGAACGGCATGACCTACCAAGGATGCAAAGGGCTCCATGAAAGATGAATGTTCTTGATGCAATGACTCCTCCTTCCTTTTCAACTGTTATCAGAGATAACTCATTCCTCTTACAGTATGAGAAGGCAGGTGAAATATGACCCCCTGCTATCAGTGCATGGTGAAGATCACCTCTCCCAACGTTAACCATCTATAAATCTAGTTGTCTATGGTCAGTGGAGAGGGACAGGCATTCCAAAGCTTGAGTCGTCCAAAATTTAATTGGGATGAGCAACTCTGGATGCACCTCGCATACAAGGGAAAATCTCCCAACTGCTTCTCCTTTACAGGCTGGTTAGCTCTAATCAGAGCTTTTGCATATGCAAATTCACAAAGCCAAAACCTGGGACATCAGACACATCCTTTTGGATCTAGAGACATTCCAGTTTAATTTCACTATTAAATTTACAGTTGTGACCTGCACTTTCTCCTATCTCTTTTACGGATGGTGAAACCAGTGGGTTTCAGTCATTAATGAGCGCTCCATCGACATCACACTACATTTAACATCTGCAGTGACTCACCAAAGATCAGATGAGGGTAGGGAACATGTAATGGATGAGCCAGGAAGATTTGTAGCGGATGAAAAGAAAAATATTGGACAAACAAAGGGAACTTTAATGCAGATTTAAGCTCTTCCTCCACAAGCTCCGCTGATCCTAAGCAATCAGTGCTAACGGACTACAGGAGTGTGATTTCCACGTGGTTGAAAGCAATGAGCTATTTGAATAGCTTGCACAATTTGAAGAACTTGCACAATCTGGCATTAAATTGGGGCCATGCCCTGGCTTTTAAAGGGAAAATGGCGTACAATGGCACAGCATGGCACACGTTGACTCTGGGTGAAGGCAAGGTACAGAACAGGCGTGGAGCAGCAGCATCTAGCAAGCAGAAAGGACCGAGTCGTTTTCATCTGACATATTATTCAACAGATTTCTGTACACGGGGTGTTTTGAACACAGTTTTGATTTATATTCACTTGGACTCGAGGAAGCGTGCTAAAATAAACTAAATGAGCTCAGGAGTGGCATCGAGTGTGGTGGATGGAGTTGACGCAGAAAAAGGGGAAAAGGATTTTGCTCCTAAAAGAACTATCCATGGGGCATGGGCTGAAAGGAAATGGAGCAGAAGTCTTTCTAAGCATTTCTGAGAGAAGTGCTGGGATCAGAAATATAAAAAGCCTTCTCTGCTCACTTGACTGTCACTACAGACTCCCTGACACAAAAGGCAAGGCAGATTTTTTTATAAGTAGCTCTTGCTGATAAAACTCTAATACTCACGCGCTGCTGCTGAAAGTACACGTGAAGTCCCAGGCACATGAGCTGTAGCCAGCATTTTTTCTGGCTTATTAGAATGCCTTAGTCAGGTTTTAGCATGGGACATTATGTGCCCCTGCTTCAGCAAGTCCCAGGCAGCACACATTGATTTGTTAATTCTGCATTTCGTTGCTATTTTCCCCACGTTTCACTGCTAAGGCTCTATTCCTCCTATCCTGGGCTGTATCCTTACCATGGGTCAGTTCTTACATCCACTGTGTAGCTCTTATGTCCCAATACAGGCATTACAATTAAACACTCTCCAACTCTATCCATCTTCTACCAATCAGTGATAGCTCTTTTGAAAAATCGGGAAGCTTGGAAGAGAAAACTGGGCATAATTTAACTCTCCCTACGAGAATTTCTGTCAAGCCATCAGGACCCAGCTGAGGTCTGGGAATTTCTCAGCAAGCCCATGTGCCTGGCTTTATTTTAGCTCCTGTTTTCTGGCCATCAGCTGTCACAGAAAGATAAAGTAGCAAAGGCCACAGATAAAGCCAAGGAGCATCTCAAGCAGGACCGTGGGGCTCTGGAGCAGTGGCTGGTTTCCTCCTCCATCCTGAAGGTGAGGTGTAAGGGCTTGAGCAGGTGCAGGTCAACAACTAGTTGCCCAGCTGGTATAAATGGGAATTTCATTTTTACAACCCAGGGCCATTCTTTGAAGATTGAGGACTGCTAGGAAGGGATGGGATCCACATGACCAAGTGGGGCAAAAGCATCGTTGCCAACAGGCTGGCCAGCACGGCAAGAAGGGTTTCAAACACTCAACAGTGTTTTGAAACCGGGGAAAGAGGCGCACCCTCCCATTATTTTTGCCCATTAAAAAAGGGGAAAAAAACTTCAAAAGGATTTGAAGCGTGCATCAAGGTTGTCCTTATTCTAGGGGAAGATGACATATTACCTCTGAGTAGAGGGAAATGAAAGGGCATGAGGGAATACCATCAGCTTTCTGCAGCCCATGATTATCTTAATTTCAGAAATTTGTCCATGATTAACTAACTCATCTGAAAAAACCCATTTTTTTCTTCTGATGAAGATTAACTCCCAGAGATAGAGAAAGGTAGACGATGGTGAAAATCTCATTTTGGTACCCGAGAGTTGACAGCTACCTTGGGAAACAGCCCAATGGTGTGTACAACACCCACACTCTTCCTCTACAGATGCCACGGGGTTTTTTCTACTCTCAGTTACGCAAGGCCAACGTTAATACGTGCCTTGGTGCGGACATCAAGTCCATGAACCAGGAGGCTGGGCTTGGCCTACTTTCAAGTATATTTATCCATTTGTATTTACTTTCCATGCATCACATCTCATCGGCAGTGGGAAATCACTGTGTATTCCCTTGGATATCTCCATCCTCTATGTGGAAAGAAACCAAATGTTTCTCAAGTGTAATAGTATTAGGCCAGTTAAAAAAAGTGAAGTTGAATGGAAGAAAAAAAAATCTCTATCTATAAAATCCCATCAGGATTTTATGGGAAAAGAGATCTAAAAGCATATTTTACCTGTGAGCAGTGGAACAAAAACTTAGACCATTTTTATTCCCCAAAGAGAAAGCTCAGACTTCTCTGACTTCCTATTATTTAATTGGGAGAAGCTGAGAAGTGATAGCCATGGGAATGAAGTCTGGAAGTCAGCCTTGTAAGAGGGATACTTAGGAAAGAAAACCTTGAGTATCGTAGGGTAGATTGTTAAAAAAACAATTGAGCTTTTTGGTCACTTACTGAGACTGAACAACTTTTTTCAACCCCAAAGCGCTCGCTGTGAGCACATGTGTGAAATAGCATGAGATCTATTTTTTCCCCTTCAGGCCACCCTTCCCTACTGATACAGTGCCAAGGAGTTTAATTAAACATCAAATGTTGCAACATTTGCACCTCAGGGAAGGGAAAGAGAAAGCGCTGGCTGGCTCTGAATTTCCAGAGCGCATCGCCACCATCGTCATTGTCCCACTCGCCCGCGAAGGGCCTCATCTTACCTTTCCTTTGCTGATTATAAAGAACGTGTCCCCTCGAGCACCTTGTCGTATAATATACTCTCCGCTTTCATAATGCGTCTGTAAAAAAAAAATAAAATAAAAAATTAAGATGAACAAATAGAACCGGAGACCATTATTCAGCAGATAGTTTGGCAGCTTTGCAAGATAACGCTTATGGAAACATAATCCTGGACCAATTTTATCCCAGTCTGACATTGGCCGTGATTTAAAAATTGTCTTCTGTCAAGAAATATAATAATTAAAATGAAAGCGTTTATGGCTTGCCCATTTTTCTTCTTACTGTGCTAGTGCCAACTTTTGCCCAGATGAATTATCCTCATGGCCTAAATCCATTTATACTAAGTAAACCAGACAGAGGAATTTTCAACAGAGAATGCGGTACATGAAGTAAACTGCAATAATATGTCTGCTATAAAAACTGTTCTTTTCCATTTTTTTTGGTTGGGTTTTCTTTTTTTTTTTTGGTATTTTTACAGCTTTGTTAGCAAGGGCTTCATTCAACAAAGAATTTTTGCTCTTCTCCTGTTACTATAGTAGTTTAAACAGTCTTTTTTGCCTTATTTTGTGGAATATGCCTTGCTAAATTTATGTCACAGCTTATCAGTGCTCGCATCTACACTTGATGGGATGGCTTCAACCCTTGTGCTACCCCAGCAAAATCAATCGGCATTTATACACCACCAAAAAAATAAAAGCTGGTACGTTCTAAACAAAGACGCTGCACCCACATTCAGTTCCCTCAAACCCTTGCATTTTCTTCAGAGATGCTCTGCCCCTGCAAATTCAGCAGACATCTGTTCAGCAGTAAGCAGAGGAACGCCAAGAGCTTCCCACCCAACATCTTTGCCTACCTCTCTTGGTTTTTTTACCAAGCCCCAGCAGAGAGCGCAGTCGGGGCTGCGGGCGTCGGGTCTGCTCTGCCCCAGCACTGATTTGTGACCAAACCTCCCCAAAATCATCCCCGCGCTCTGGCGTTGTCTGAAGCTACAGTAAAGCACAAAGCCCCAGAAAAGCCTGCCAGATCTTTTAATCCCAGCGTATGTATAAACAACAGCAAGGAAGGATTTGAGCTAAGACAGAGGAATTACTCAGAATCCTAGAATTCGGATAAGCTTGAGCTGTTTTCTTCCAAGGGTATTTTATTGTCCTGTATTTATTTATCTTTACACTCAACCTTTTTGGTGCCACTTACAGACCGATAACAGAGCCCAACATGAAAATAAATAGGTAAAGGCTTATGTAAATATATCTGCCACATCTAAGAAAAAAAATCTTTGGCTTGGGAGCACTGGGTATGTGGGCATATTAATGAAAAGTAATTGTCCAAGGAAAAAGAAAAAGTACCTTAGTGAATTATAATAAAGAATTAATTAGGCTAGTTCTTTAAAACACGTATAGGCTGTAGGTGTTTTCACTATCCTAAAAAAAAAAATAATAAAAATCTGGGTAAATAAAATGTCAAAGCAATATGCTAGTAACTAAGACTCTTCAGACACTCCAGAAGCTTAATAAAATAAAAAAGAAATTTTATCAGAATCACAAATACCGAATATTACCATGTCAGTCTTCAGAAAAGGGACCAGAGAAGGTCGGTCAGGACGACTTAACTTGTGGGTTGCCCAGATCCTGACTGGACTCTCATAGGTCTAAAAACCACACATTTTTTCTGATTTGCATGTGCAAGAGTAGAAAGAGGGAAAAAAGTCTGAAGGAGAGCATGGACACAAACTCACAGAGTTTTACTTCTTACGTGGAGTTTTTACGGATAGAAGATTTTGAGGATGCACATTTTTGAGCATCCAGGTTGAGACTCATTGGAAGGGCCTGATTTATAAGGTGTGGGGATCACACCCTCTTCAAGTGGAATCTTGTAGGCTCCCAAAAATCTAATGGTTGAAAATGCTGGTCAAAAGGTTTCCAATTTTAGTATGTGCAACCCATACTCATTAGACATACTAAACTGCTACTGCTTGTATGACTTTTGTGCACTTTTCAGCTGATGCTGCCTTAACAGCTGACTCTCAACTTCTGGCCAAATAACACGGTCAACAGGGCAAAACCTTCTTCCAAAAAGGCCGTTTCTTGGTCTTAGCCACCAGCTACTACTGCACCAACCACTTAGGTCTGAGACTCATAGTCCTGCTGCCGTACCCGATTCCCACCCATGAGTCCTCCCAACCACTCCCACTCATGAGTCCTCCCAACCACTCCCACCCATGAGTCCTCCCAACCACTCCCACCCATGAGTCCTCCCAACCTTTCCACCTAGGCTTCCACAAAAGGAATGGGAGGAGAACAAGTTTGAGTTTTGAAGGATCTGAAGCTGCCTCTTACTTCAGCATCTCTTCTCTGCTGAATTTTTTTTTTCCCTGGGCTCTAGTCTCATTCAAAATACTGCAAGTCCTTCTTCCAACATTCAAATCATATTCCTCTAGTCCTTCCTTGAGTGCCTTTTTTCAGTGGTGCCCAGGGATAGGACAAGAGGAAACGGGCACAAACTTGAACATGAGAAGTTCCACCTAAACATGAGGAGGAACTTCTTTCCTGTGAGGGTGGCAGAGCCCTGGAAGAGGCTGCCCAGAGAGGTGGTGGCGTCTCCTTCTCTGGAGACTCTCAAAACCCGCCTGGACAGGTTCCTGTGCAACCTGCTCTGGGTGGACCTGCTTTGGCAGGGGGTTGGACTAGATGATGCCCAGAGGTCCCTTCCAACCCCATATGATTCTGTGATTCTGCCCAATCGGACAGAGCTTTCATTTCGCTTGACCTCCTCCTCACCGACGCCTCTCTCCATGCCTTTCTTGCTGTCCACATGTTTGTTTTTATGTATTCCAGCCCATTTCTTTCACAGCTAATTCCACCTGGCCCTACTGCAATTCTTCTTGCTTGAATCAACCTGTCCTTCCCCATCTTCTAACAACGCTCTTCCTCGTAAATCCTCCTCTTCTACAGACAAATCAGCTCACCTGTGAGCTTCACCCTTCTAACCGAGTTATTTCTCTTCAGACTGAATGCACTATGCAAAGCAGGCAAAGTGTGTTAAGTGCTCACATACAACACATGCAAATAAAAATAATTACAAGCCTCTTGCTTTTAGCCAGCTATGTATAAGTAACAATATGTTCTCAGGTACATATAGTACCATTATACAAAGTCATTTGAAGAAGTGCTTTGGCAAATGTTGCCCATATTCATGGCTCAGCTGATTTGTTTTCACAACACAAGCTCCATATCATCTACAAAAAAAAAACCAGTCCAAGAACAGTATGAAGAAAATCAACAATTCCTACAGCTTTACAGTGGTGTGGTGGCACACACAAAGGAATAATATTTGAATTAAAATCACAAAAAACCCCGAACAGTAAAGCTAGCAGGTTCAATGTGTCTTTACTCGCTTTAGACTGACCCCAGTGCTTCTTCTGGATTTGCATTTGCAAGATTAAATTCAATGGCTCAGCTCTAGCAAGCTGTTGGACGCCAGGCTCTGTTGAAGGGAATCCATCTGATGGAGAGAACAACAATTTCTGGGCATCTTCTTAAATTATAGCTTCAAAGCCCTGTATATAACTGGTCAAAGAATTTCCAGAATGTCTTTAAAATGGGTAATAAATATTTCCATCCCACCTTTGCAGTCAACAAAGAAATAAAAACATATGCAACTAGTGTAATGCTTCAGATTTGGGATTAGAAATTGAATTTTTGTGTTTTTAGACTTTTGTCCCAAGAGAAAGGGACTCTGGACAGAATGCTGTGTTTTTAGAAGCAATACCAAGGTTCAGTGATGAAAGCTAATTTAATACCTCAGATAGATTTCACTGAAGCCTAAGCATCAGATAGGTTTTTGAGCACGGCTCTTAAGACATAGCTCCTTAAGGCAACAACAAAATTAAAGCAAAACATAGAAACTAATTCCTCTCTGGAAGAGTTGACTAGACTATATTAACTATTCTTACATTTTCTTTCCTCCAGCAGAAAACCGCAGCTAAAATCCAGCATAAAAATGGGATGGAGAAAACCTGAATAGAAATGTAGGCTGCAAAAATACAGCTGTACGACCGGCCAGGGTCGAGATAACCAGGCAGCAAAGCGAATGGTTACAAGGGGCTTGTGTGTGCAGGGGGAGGGAAAAAAAACCCCAAGGTTATAAACCAAGGCATCGAGATCCCAACTTGGCATCAAAGTCTGAGAGAGTCAGTGCTCAAGAAAACTGTGATGATAAAGTTGAGAAATTACTGTTGGGAACACTCATATACCACCAAGCTGCAAATGCATATTTTATAAGCTTCGGCAAATAGGGATAAAGGCTGAGCTTCAATGAATTATAAATGCTACAAGATTTAGAGCATTTGTCATGCTAACTAGACTGTTGTTTTATAAAGTAACATCAAGCCCTTAAGGTACTTCTCTATAGAGCGAGAGCTGCTTTATCACCTCTTGAATGAGCCTAATATGGAATGGCTTCATAATACCCCATTTTCCTAGGTAATAAAAATTTTTCACTGTCTAAAACAGTAAGGCAAGATCATCTTCTCCCTATCAAAAGTTTTCCCAGTGTAAACCAGTATGGGGTTGCAACCTTAGCAATGCAGGGATATACAGAGGGAAGCAGAGTGCAAGCCAAGCTTGTGACCCAAACACTCATGTTTTTATCAGAGGACAGTTAAGCGCTCCAATAATTGGTTTCTTCCTAAAAAAATAAGTCATAAAATAAAAATAGGTGATGAAAAAAAAAAACGTCTTGGTTTTTCTGCTTTTTTGGCACAAGCAACATATCTGAAATCAAAGACTGCAAGTTTCCTTAAAAAGAAAGTTCTAATTCTAATTTCAGTGTCTGCCCTATACATGCTTTAATTCCTAAAAGCATTTACATACTTGTAAAACAAAGGTTCCAAGTCTTTCCAGCAGAGCTCAACTCTGAACTCAAAGCCACAGCATTGTATTTACAGAAAAAATGTGTGAGGCAGGAAAGAAAAAACCCAAACCAAAAACAAAAAAGAGAGAGCTCTAATTATCTTTCTCAGGGAAAGAGGAACAGGTCCTTAACCGGAATGTTTTAATAGGAAACAAACATGAAATATGCATTAGCAGGAGAAAGTTATGTATCTATTACATAAGCTCAAATTTCCCTTAAAATCGACTTCATCGCCACAGAGGGAAGCCTGAGAGGAGGAGGAGAAAAAAAAAAAGAAAGAAATTAGAGAACGAGCTCGGTTAGCATTTCAAAGTCCTTGGAGCCTTTCTCAGTTGCTGTGAGCCAGCACCGTGTCAGCGGAGCCTTTCCAGCACCTCACACCAGCCCATCCTTAACCTCTATTTCTCTAGAATCCTCTTCCCTGTCCCCCCACCTCACCCCCCCAAACCCTTGCAAATTCTGTGTAATTCCAACTTGGTACCTCTGCGATCCTTGGCTCAGACAACTGCCGGCTTCTGCTCTCCTCTACAGCATTAAGTAACAGTTTTAGGAATAGGAGCACCCTTATTTTTAACAATACCTGGGATTGTCTCCAATCATCTTTTGTGATTAACACAAAATTAAGGCACTGAACTAATAGTTGGATTTGTTTGTTGGTTTTTTTTAGATCTGATTTGTTTGTTACAAACTAATACAGCATACTAGGAAACCTTTGCAACAAAAGACCTGTGTAATCATCTGTTTTCCTTAATAATCCTCATTTTCTCACCAAGAACTTAAAGGGATCATAGAGTTCAACTAAACAACACTGGAAAGGGCTAAATCTCACCTGTGGGAGCTACAGCCCGTCTGCGCAACTCTTTCCCTTCATGCTTCTGTATCACATAAATCATGAGACACTAGAAAGGCTGGAGAGGGTGGGTTTAAATAGCATTTTTGATGGATTAGGAGGTCAATACGTGGCTTTTGAACTGAATGGAACTCAGTAGAAATTTAAAAACTTTTCTAGGCTAGACCTGTAAAACTAGCATGAAGATTTCTGGCTAGTCCACCTTGTTGGCCATTGACAGGCCAAGAGCCATCCCAGTGACACCAGTGACTGCTCTGCGCTCCTGGTGCAGCCCCCTTTCAGGGAACACCAATGGGAAGAAGCTGTCAGAGCTCACTTCTGACCTACCTCCAGCCCCAGATCTCCAAAATGAGCCACTGATGACGATGATCCAGTGATGATGAGCCAAATTTACATGTGGCCTTCTAAAAAGAACAGCTCACTGGCTTTTCCCTCTGTGGCTGGCCAGGTAGATTAACAGAAAATAAAGTATTTCTCCCAGTGCAAGGGAGGCCCTCATGATCTCTCAGCCACTTTCACATGTGAAGTAAAATATATCAACTTAGATCACTATGGATTGATAAATGCTTCTGCCCTCCCATTTAAATCAACACCTTGATTTAAAAGCAATTTGGACAATGGAGACAGAGTAGCAGACTTGCATTATCTTGATTTTAGGAAGAGCAAGAACTTCAACATCTGACCTAGGATCAAGTAGCAAATGCTGCATCTTGCTCCCATCCTTAAGGTCTCCATTGCCATCATCATCACCGTCATGAGGGGTCTGGAGAACAAGTCTCATGAGGAGAGGCTGGGGGGTCGGTCTCTTCTCCCAAGTCCCCCACGATGGGACAAGAGGAAATGGCCTCAAGTTGCACCAGGGGAGGTTCAGGTTGGATAGTAGGAAAATTTTTTACGCTGAAAAGGTTATTAATCATTGGAATGGGCTGCCCAGGGAAGTGGTTGAGGCACCACCCCTGGAGGTATTCAAAAGACGGGCAGACGTGGTGCTTAGAGACATGGTTTAGTGACGGTTTTTATCCGAGTTAGGCTGACGGTTGGACTAGATGATCTTAAAGGTCCCTTCCAACCCAGGCAATTTTATGATTCTATGATCATCATCAACTACTTCAGGTTTTAATACTTAGGGTGAAAAACTAAGCATGTCTAGAACACAGTTGAAAGTAGAAAACCACTAAATTTACACTACTTGAATAAAACAGCAGAAATCAGTTTTCTTAGAAAAATGTTACTCAAGTATAAATGAAAGTTGTTTGGCAGGCCCAAGCTAGATGTAGATATAGTGAATATCCAACCAAACATACTGAAATCTAGGTATCAGTCAGCTCTGTATTAACTGTTACCATCACTCCAAACTATCTTTTCCCCTTAGAAAAAAAAAAGACAAAATTGAAATAAAGTTGTTTAAAAAAGCCAAACTTAACCCTAAACAAAGCCAATTTCTATGCAACACCAGACCCACATTTTAATCCAAAGCAGGTACTACTCTGTGTCTAAATGGCCTTCACATGTTTAGGTTAAAATCAGCCTCAGCATACAGAGAAGCTTGAATGCTTCACTAAGTATCTTTTCCAACCTAAATTAACACAAGTCCTGGAAGCTCTTGGCCCATCAGCACAAGTGCCTCTTTCCTGGAGATCCCCAGTTTGCCCAGTAATAGCAGCTTCTATAAAAATCTCTTCCCCCGACCCCTTTCCTCTGTTGCCAATTTTACTTAAAGCTAAGAAAAAAATCCTAGTGCCAAGGGGGAATAAAATGTTTACTCAGTGGGTTTCACAGAGTAGGACACTGCTAAGCCTCCCTGATGTACCCCACAGAAGAACTAGCAGAGGCACAGAGCATCCCATCATCGAGTCAGATTATGCTCTAAAAGAATGAAATATCCTGCTTTACGAACTCCTCCGTCCCATGCAGAACGCCAAGGTGCCACCCCAGCCTTGAGTGGAGAAACACCCCATGGAATTAAAACTCTCTTGAGAAGTAATTGCATTTTTAGGAGACCAATTGAATATTGACAAAATTAGAAACAGTGGGGCGTTAGCTGTCAACAACAAATAGCACCAAATTTTTACAATAACTGCTTTTTTGAGTCACTGTGCTCCATGAGATCAAACCCACAAGTCCTCATCAACCAAAACCTCCCGCTTATACAAGACCCAAATGCGTGGGCTTGTCTGAGCACACGTACAAACCAGATTGGGTGCTCTCAGCTATCACTTGATACCATCTCTTTCAGAAAAGTCATTTTTGCAATTAATTTCCTCCACTAGTCATTACACAAGCGTAGCATCACGCACTACATATGCTTTCTCCCTCTTTTCTTCTTTGTTTGCAACGGTGACATCGTGGCTAGAACGAGATGTGGGTGTTTGAAATGTGAATTTCCGCATCTCATCCTTCCCAGAGAGGTTTCTATCACGACCCTCCATTGTGCATGGAAACGATTCACAGCTCACAAACTCACAGTGTTCCACTAACTGGAGAAGAAGTCACCTTTCTTCCTTCCCAACACTACACCTAAACAGCCAAAACTTTGCATGGTGGGAACAGCCAAAAAAGCGCTGCTCAGACGGACGCCCCTCCAAGGGTGGCCAGATGCACACGCAACAACTGGGCACTCTGCAGGACGTGGCCTTGTGCCACCACCGTCTGTGCCAACCACATGAGCTTAGGACGCCTTGCCCTGCTTTTGGCACTCCTCGCGTGCCACCACGTTGCGATGAAGTCCTTCTCCACAGCACAGTAGTGGACACCTCACCCACCGCAGAGAGAAAACATGAGCTTTGCAATGGCAGACACCCATGTCTAGGTGAAGGCTTTGGTTCACCAACCTTACTTCACCAGTCACCAACTTCAATTGGAGCTTCTGTTACCAGGCACCATCAAAAACTGAGAAGCTTTTAATGCCTGACCATGTGTTGACACAGGCTTCATGGAGAAATCTTGATGCTTAACCTCCAGAAAACATTATTTTTCCTCTAGCTGGATGCCTTTGACTGCTGTGCTTATACTGAGAACATTTGGGAAAAGGTGGAAAATAGATTTTTGTGTGTGGAGGGCTATGTAACCCACGTCAGGTGGGGCGCCGAGAGGCCAAAACCCTGCCATAGGTCACATCAGGGGAGCAGAAACACAAAGGTGGCTTTGAAACAAGGAGTTTCACTCCCTGCGGTGAGGTTTGCAACACGTAAACCAGTGAGGGTAACACAAGTTTGATGACAGTGCCCAGTGTATAATCTGTCTCCCCTGAGGTGCATTTCTTTTTTAAAAAAAATACATCTAAATATGTTATTTTGCTGGTGGTTTAAAAAAAAAAAAAATTTCACAGAATCTCAGCGAAACTCCAAACACAAGCAGCTTTCAAAATACTTCTGTTTCTGTTCTGGACTTTCTGCCTTAAACATTTCTTCAGTGCTGAAATGATAACATTAATGTTAACAAAAACATTTTTTAAAATGCTATTATTTGCTGAAAAATGCTGCAAAACCAAGCAGGTTTAATATTAGCCTTCTGGATTGACTTCCTCAGGAATCACAAACCTTTGTTTCCCTGGTTTTACTATGTTTCTCGCTCCCGTGAATTATCTAAAAACGCTGCTCCTTGAAATGGCCAAAGGGCAACATTATCGTGGTGTGGTTCTCTGCTAATTTATCCCGTGAACCAAAGCTCAGGGGGTGGATCTGATTTCTGACACTCAAGATGTCTCAACATCCCCCCAAAGAGGAGCTTAGCTAAAGTTAAGCAAGGGGGAAATTAAAATAGGAGAAAGATGCGTCGCTGATGGGACTCAAGGATTAACTCCTGTCTTTTAGTTCAACATCATTATGGAGCACAGGGTTGGGAAAGCAGATGAGGAAGGATAAACCCAACAGACCAAGGGATGCTGCTGAGCAGCTTGTCCCATGTTCACCTGTCACCATGCACTGGGGGATGAGGAAGTGCAGACTGGCCCAAGGTGGGGTATCCCAGCAGGAATTTCTCTCATTAGCACATGAATAGCTCCACCATCCCAAACAGTTGTGAACTGGAAACCTGTGGATGACCCTACGGCAACCGGGGTTTGCCAAGCCCTATTTTCAGATTCAGCTGGCTCTAACTGAGCTGCGATCTTCTGCAGGAAGTTTTTCTCACTAATAGATTACAAACTTACTCTTCCTCCTTAAAAATCAAGCTATTTGAATTCAACCTAGGTTATTTGAATGTAAATTTTGAAGTCAAAGCTGTTTTGTAATAAAGCTGTCGCCTTGGTAAAGCCTTGCGGTACACATTTTATTTGTACTGCGCTGATCCACTGTGGCTTCTTAATGGGCTGTGACAGCAATGAGAAAATAACATGCTCCTGGACACATTTTGGTCACTCTGGGTGTCTTTTCTCCAATTGTGGTGTGTTCTGCAGTTTACCGGTTGCTTCCAATTCCCACACAAGCATCCCCTAAACAACAACAGTCTTAATGCACCTAAAGGGACTGTTTGGGTGTGGATGCTCAAGTCCAGAGTACGGAATAATACAAATCACCCCAAATGGTGGGTTCATCTCTCCTCACCTGAGGCTGCCTTCCCATCCTCCTGAGATAGGGGTGGGGATCTGATAACAAACCAAGCTACAAATCAAACAAGGAGGAGTAACCAGTTTGCTAAGAAATGCCTATTCCTTGGACTAAAAAAAAAACAACCAAGCAGCTGGTGGCACACCTCCTAGTATTGAGATATAACACATGCTTCTGAGAAATCGGTCACAAGGATTTCTCCAGATGAAAGGAATATAAGAGGATGTAGGGGAGCAGTCAAAGAGATATATTCAACAACTGCTTCGTTGAAGAGAACACAAATGCAGCCTACACCGACTCCGCTGAGTACAAAACAAAATGAATAAAACAGCAGTCCTACATCAGTCCTTTGACATTTCTGAAACGTAAAGCTGCGATAAACATTCCTAAAATGAAGTTCTTTGGTTAAACGATTGCTTTAATTTCCTGTTTGTTACTTCTGGGGTTTGGCACTACTGTTCCATGAATCTGAATTTCATCATTTTGTGTAGAGAGCCAGCGGGGAGGGGAGCACGCCGCATGGGTAGGGATGGAGCTGGGACTGGTACCTCCTTTTCCTTTTTCTCAAAACTTCCTCCAATTTCAGCATCCCACAGACATACAAGACATCCAAGAATTAAGCTGGAACCAGTCCCCTCCCAGATGAGCTGCTGGGTGGTACCACCAACACAGCTGGGGACAATGTGAAATAGGTGACGGAAATGATAATAAAACCTGAAGTTGTAGAAAAGAGTAACTCCAGTGACTCAACATACTCAGTTTAGAGCAAAAGATAGTCTCCAAAGTGTGATTTTTCCAACTCTGATGACTCCTTAGGTGAAACTGCCGGTCCTGAAACACAGGCTGAATTTTCACCATGAATTCAAGACTTCCGCATTGACCTGTAAGTATGACATTAGAGTTGTGATCATTCTCGGAGCCTCCTGAAGGCTGACTTCTCACATGGAAAGCAGCAGTAGCACCCTATCTTTGGTATTTCCACAACCCAGAACGCACAGCTAATCAGTTCTGTTTTCTTTTACACCATAAAAGTTAAGGTCATAACACCAGAACATCCAACCTCAACACAACTCTCCTTGTGGTATTAGACAGTGGATAAATCGGTCCACTTGTCACTTCTGTGAGATAGATATTCAAACAAGATTTATTAGGTTTGACACTAAACAAAGATGTCTCATCAAAGAAGTCCCCTATACTGAGCAACACAAAGGAAAAGGGCATGAAGTAGAGATAAACTTCACTGGTATCATCTTCTAGTCATGAAATACACAACCTTGTATTTTCTGCTCTGATTTTACTTTCTTCTAGATTCCACTGGACTTTAACCCAGTGCTCATCAAGCGCAGTTTCCAGGGATACATAAAAGGCAACGCAATGTATAAGGGACCACAGCTGGCAAATGTTGGCCCATGTTCCCGTGTTCAAAAGGGAAGACACATGCACAAGATGGAAGGATCTTATGGCCCTTTCCTTTCCCACTTCTGAGCATCTTCCTCCCACCCAAGGCAGTGGGCAGCACTGTTATAGGAGGAGCCTTTTCTGTGCTCCCCACACCTTTTTCATCTACTGGGGCTTCTTCTCTTTTCCGTACTCCTTGAAAGCCAGAGAAGAGTCCTGTGGTGAAAGGAGGCTCCTCTGTCTCCTCCCATATAATCATGAGGTTTGCTCAACTCTTACTTTACTGGAACCTTCTGATCTAACGTGACTATAAAACTTCTTGGGCAGGAGGAAAGTCCTGCTCTCACCTTCAGCTTTCTTTCCCAGCACGCTCTCAAAACCAACCACTCTGAGCAAACCTGAGCACGTTCAGAAGCTCTTGAATGCCCACAGGGCTGGCTGAATAGCAGAAGCTATCCTGAGAAGATGAAGATTTGCTGAGCTTTAAAGATTTTTATACAGGCCCCTCTAAGATGAGGGGATGTTGCAGAATATCAAGCAGAAGATGAGACACCTACAGAAAGTGAGCCAGGTTGACCTGGACTGGATGAATCCATTAAGGTTTGTAATGAAGACCTGAGATACAGTTTTGATTCCTAAATGCACCCTGCACTTAAAAGGGAGAAAGAGGAGGAAAGAGAATCTAAAAAAGGCATACTTCAGTTGAATACATTAATGGTAAAGAAATTTCCTGCCTTAATTTTCTCTAGATGTAGACACAACACATTAGAAACCACGTTTGAGCTCTTGTTCCATCCCCACTGTTACTGTACTGCAGCCTGACAACTGTTTTTGGAGAGCAATCAGGCTTCCTGAGCTGCGAACAGCCTGGGAGGCAACTCCCTCTCAGCTACTCTTTCTCGGCGCTGCTGAGGCAAACATCTGTTTCTGCCTGGAAAGCAGACCGAGTCGCAAAATGCTGTCACCAGCTAGTGCATGGGCCACCACCGTTCTGACCCCAAGCCTGACACTGTCCCTGCTGCTCCCACCCAGGTCAATGACAACCTCCTTGAGTGGGAGCATGTAGGGCAGAGGTCCAAGAGGTGCCCAATATCCTTTTGTAGGAATATGGTAGAAGCTCAGAAGTGCTAATTTTTGGAGGCACAGTCACTGAAAGTGGGTTATCTACCTGCTACGTAGTGAAGATTGACATGAAAAGAGGAGAAAGAGAGGACAAAGTAGGCGACTGGTCAAAAAGGACCGAAAACCTTGATGCTCTTGGAGAAAGACCACATGCAAAGACGCTCAAAGGATGAGAATGGGCTAAAGGAAGGATGAGGGGATCGGAGTAGGAAGCTCAGCCCGGCCACCACACATTTATTTGGTATCACTAAAGGCCACCAAAAGAGATCAACTGCAGAAGTGCTATCAGTGGGGGAGAACTTCATTTCCTCATGTGGAAAGAAACAGGAAAAGAGAAATAAAAGTAGATTAATGGGCAGGACAATCTTCTGAGAAGAAACAGGAGTTGATGAGAAAGGGAGGAAGGAAAAGATGCTGAAAAGGCTGGAAAGTTCAAAAGGATACAGATGGGGATGAGGAGGGTAAAAGGTCAAGACAAACCTCAAAGACAAAGAGGGGGAGTTCAAGGAGAGGTAGCTCAAGGACTAAGAGAGCACAGAGGTGGTAGAGGTGAGTGAGAGCAACACCCTGGGACAGGCTAAGGAGAAAAGGGAGAAGAGGTTTAGCAAAGAGGGTTGCTCAGGAAGACTAGAGAGAAACCAATATGGAAAAAACCAGGATTTATTCCCAAGACAGACGATGGTGATAATGAGAGACAGCACATTAGTTGGGTGAAGGTGATAGTGGTATTAGGCCTCAGATCAATGAACTGGAGTAGAAAAACCAACACTTTGCTCGCTAGCTAAAATAGTAACTGATGATTCACAGATGATCAACGTGAAATGTGGAGAATTAACTGAATAAGTAATTAGAAAAAGGATACCTGGGCAACAGAGTGGAATTAATTAATCAGTCACCCTGACTAAAAATTAGCAAATGGTAAAATCAAGTAAAAATCAGTAAAAAAAAATAAATACATTATATAGCAAGTTGCATAGGGTTGATGCTGACCCTGGGGAAAAAAAAAGAAAAAGAAGCTACTAATTAGAAATTGTAAGTATTAATGTGAGAAAAAAGTTTGCATGCCCATGACCAGTCGCACACATTGAATTTTGAGTATAAGCCTTTGTAGGATTGAAATCTCTACCTGGACAGACGCTGTACCATGACATTTCCAGCCTACTTTGAACATTAACACGTCACTGTGACTCAGATTGATTCATTTCAGCAGACTGTTTGAACAGGGAGAGGTGCTTTGTTTTTTAACAACAGAGATGGAGTGGTCTCCCTCAGCATACCGACTTTGACAGCTTTGCATTTGAGGAAACACAACCAGGAACAGTATCACAGTATGTCACCGCACCGCAAGATTTCTCTCCAATCACAAACAACTCAAGTATGTGGGGTTTTAATCGGATTTCCCTGGAATGCAAGACAAGTAGCTGCTCTTCTCCCCTTCTTTCCTGAATAATCTCTGATTTGTTTTTCTCTTTATAATGGAAGAATCTATGTGGAACACTAATTTTCCTCTGTAAATCCAAAGACTGGTTCAACAACTATTAAAATGGCAACCAATCCCTTGCAAAAATGAAATTGTAAGTAAACTACGTAAATCAACTCATATATTTTTCTTAGTTTGCTCCAAATCTTGTATGCTTATTCAGACAATATGCATTATTTGCATTGCCACGAGGATCCAAACTAATTTCCTAATCTATCATGAGGAATAAAAAAGCATATTAATTGAATATATTCAGCCACTTTTCAAGTAAACTGTGATGAAATATATTTTCTTTTTGTGCTCTGAATCAGAGGAGACTCTACTTTTCCACCGTACACAAATGCTCTTCTTAAATTGTCACTAGAAACCAACTTAACTGGCAGCAAAATATCTTGAAGAGCATTTGATTTATTCAGTCTCTACAGAGTTTCACTGAGACAGGCAATTTGCCCAACTCAAACACCTGAATTCACCAGTTGCTTCCAGTTTGGCAACTTCTTTAGGGGTTTGCGTAGGTGACAACCAGTTCTGACTTAACACACGAGTCTTCTAGCACCACATTAATTAAACACTATTATAGTTTATACTCCCTTTTATACCTCTGTAGATTTTGGCTGCTGCTAGAAAATATTCTCTTTTCCCCTTAATTTTTCTCATTAGCTGCAGAAAAAACCCCAAAAGTAGAGTTTTATCAGCCAGCATACAGACAAATTCAGACCGCACTCCTAGTCTGCCAACAAGCACTCTGGATTACAAGTTTTGGAGGTGAACTACACTGGAGTAACCAAGATAAAATGTTTTCCTGAAATACATTTATTGAAGCAACAAGTGAAGTTTTACTCTGCGTGTGCACTCAAATGGGAACTTTGCTATGAAGCTGTTACAAAGAAAATTTTACCGGAATTTTCTACTGCCTACAACTTATTCCAGACTTTTGTGTGATTAGTAACAAAATGTGAAGCTGTAAGAAAAAAAAATAAAAATCCACATGATGAATTCAGAACATGGTAAAAGTTTAGATTACTACAAGATAAAGCCTGGAAAGAATTAATCCTTCAACAGTAACGCCGTCATCAATCTCTCACGCAATGATTAGACGTAGAAATATTTGACTGACTCTTTAAAGCAGCTTTTGCTGAGTAGATCTTAGTATCAGCCCCGAAAAGAAAACGAGGTCAACACTGGGAAAGGCAGCCTAGGTCAGATTTTTGGCACAAGATGCAGCACTGCTAACAGGCAGCTGACTGCTTCCTTACCGAGCAAGGACGGCACATCGATCAGTCCAGAGCTTACTTCACTAGTGTGGTTTTGGTTTTTTTAACCCAAAGCACAGAGAACTATGTCTTTTATGGCTTTCTCTGCAAGGGTTTTGGAAAATGACAATTTGGATTTACAAGCGGATGAGCGCAGGATCGAGTCTTACGGCAGAGCTGGGTCGCCCATCACCGCAGTTAACAAACCCCACTCCTATACAGCCCAGGAAAATCTGCACCCTGGTAAAAGAATAGCATAAAACTACCTGCTGTTAACAGCCCTGGCATTTACATTTTCCCAGTCTCTTATGGTGGATAGAAATCAAAAGGGGCAGGAGGCGGAGAGCACATCTCTTCCACTTATGCCCTGATTTAGCACATCAGCATTTTCCACTGCAGCGATATCATAAGTTTTCCCAACAATGAGCTATTTTTGCACTGAATTACCAATATAATCAGTTATTTTAATTTTATACTAATTTTGAGATACTTTGGAGTAATTTTTTTAATTTTTTTTTTTTTTTTTATTAGCACGGGCATAATGCTGAATGGAGGAAGGGCATCTGAAGGACCCGGATCTCCAGCAAGAGATCCCTTTTTGCCCGTTTTCCATGACTTTCAGCTGAGAACCAGGGACAGACTTGGCTGATCCCAAGAAGCCTGCAGCTGAGCGGGGAACTGAGTTTCAGCCCTTTCCAATGCGTAGCTGCATTAGGGGGGAAATTTTCCCCCTTTCTGGCGATGCCTAAAGATGGAGCGAGCTGTGCTGAGGTCAGGCAACCTCTTAACACCCACGCTGTGCGCTGGGACCCAACTGGGGGAAATCCAAGGATGAACACTGAAGCAGCCTCTCTGTGCTATGGCCCGCAAGCATACGACAGCGTGACAGCAGCTAATATTTCATTTCTGATGCTAGGCATCTGTTACCAAAGCTGCCCGCGGCTGATGGAGCATCAAATGACTCGGGGAGGGGATCAAGGTGCTCTTTAGAGCATCTGGGAGGAGGCTTTGGGGAGATGCAGGCTTGAAGCAGCGTGCTCTGACCCTTCACCTCCCATCTGGTGCCGAACACCAGGGACAACGAGCATTTACCCACTGCAAAGCTCTGTCTTCTTGTCCACAACGCATCTCTGAGATCTGACTGCAAAGTTATTTTATGTAAAAAAGTGTTTTCAGAAAAAATAGAAAAAAATTCTTTCACCATCTCTCATGCTTGCAAAGCTTTCCTCTTTTTTAAAAATGAGAATAGCACTAGTTTTCCTGCCATGCCGTCAAGTTAAGTCTGAGTTGACAGAAAGCAGAAAGAATGAAGAACTGACCTGAGCTGAGTTCCAAGGGCATGAAGAAAACCTGCAAAGCCCACCTGGAGTTCTTGGTGGGTATGTTCTACAGGACCAGGCTTTGCCTTCACCTTCCCAAACCCCTCACCAGCCAGGGAGGCACAGCAGTGAAGAGGGCATCACTGCACTGAACTATGTCATCCCTATTCCTTATGCTATATCGTCCTTAGGCTACGGGCTACTCCAGCAATTCAGGTTGCTTAACACTGAAGTACAGGGTATCTGAGCATGGATTCCACTCCAAGGTCAGAAAGATGAGGTTAAATACACCTTGCTACGCGCTGCAGCAGTATTGCATTATGCACAGTCCAAATGACACACTTCTCTATCCCTTTTATAGGTTCCTTTAAAATCCTGGGGAAATATACATTTTCTGATCCAAGTACGCATTTTAGAGGCTAATTTCTCTGCTATCATACTTAATTTCCATGCATTTTAATCATGAGGGGTTTTTTTCTGAAAGCCCACACCTCGATTTCATTCCAGGTACCCATTATCAATGCCAACTTCCACGGCGCTGGTGCCACCTTCAGCTCTGCAATACAGGCAAGGACTAGCAGGTTACAGAGCCCATTCCAGTCCAACCCTTCCTTCAAGGTAAAAACAGATGGGGATGCTCCAAAAAAGGTACCGAAGGCAGATCTGTCACAGGAATGCTCCACGAAGAGGTTCACCTCTAAGCTTCAGTTATTCGACTTTCAGTGGCCTTTTGCGACAACGTTTTGAGATAATGAGCTTCATCCCTCTTCTTCTACTACAGGGTCTGAATCCATACACCCACACCCTTGTGTATGACCCCCAAATACAGTCCCGTGCTCTTATATCCATAAACCCTGAAGAATACAAATGAAGCAGAAGTTCCAAGCTGTGCTCAACTCCCTGGAAACTCCAGAGATCAGCTAATCCTCAGAAACACATAAAGCCAAAACTCCCTTCATCTGACCTGACAACCTATACACAGTCACACCAAAAGCTTCTCCTCCAGAAAGACATCCCATTTCCACCAAGAGGCAGCGTAGGAAGAGGATTTAGCCATTACCAAGGCCTCTGTCTCCGTGGCTGATAAATTTATTGCACCAGCAGGTAGCCCTACAATCACCCATCATTGCTTCTGGCCTCACGTCCCCTCGCAAGCCCCCTCTGGCAGACCAGATCTGTCTTACCCCTAACGGTGATCAGAAATTTCACTTTGGGAAGCTTCACGGGAAATTCCCTATTAAGAAGGGCAGAAAGCCACAAGGTATTAAAAATGTAAATAAGAAAACTTATCTCAAATGGTGTTTTGGTTCATTCTGCACAGTATGGAAATAAGGCCATTTCAATTTTACCACATCAGTAACTCCATTTCTAATGCCTTTCTCCCTTCCTCCAGTTGCTTAGTTGTGTGGTTATCTATTAAGATATCCAATGCCTACTATTTCATGGATTAAGGGTGAACTGGCTTTCTGCTATCGTCAAAACACTTTTCAATTACTATTATTACAACTCTGCAAATACCACACCTATAGCAGGAAATAAGAAGTTAATTCAAACACGTCCCCAAGACTTTAATTGAATGTTTAATATTATACAGGCACAAAAATGAAAGCTACTCAAGTGAATGCGAGCGGCTTCGTTTCCCACGGAAAACAGACTGCCTGAAGAAAGAAACACCTACCAGCCAGGGTATATTTTGAGAAGCCATCAAAGCCTGGGGAAGAGAGAATGACCTCTCCATTTCAATGTTTGATTTTTTTTACCTAGCACAAAGGTTTAACGACTGGCTCCATCGCTAGAGGCTCTTCCTCAGCTGGTGCAGGAAGACTCAAGGCTTGATGTCCCAGTGCAGAGCAGAGGCTCAGCCACCAAAGCTGGGCAGCCATTTCCTGGGTGGCCACAGGTGTCTCCATGACCGCGTTTACCACTGCCTTCATTTTCCCTAATTAATCCCTGGCTTGAGTTGCTCACGAGGCTAAAGCCTGCAGGCCAGCCTTGTTCAAAGTGCCAGTAGGTGTCACTGTGGGCAATCGTATAGGAGGAACCGGTGGGATAAAATTGGAATCAAAGGGAAAACGCCCACCAGGTTAATTAATATTTGGTTTTTTTAATATAATTGCTAATTATATTTTTCTGCTTTTACAGATAAAAGTGAATTGCCTGTGCCTCACAGATAAAAGGAGTTTTATTAGAAACAATTCACTTTTTCTGCTTCAGACCATTCGGGGTTAGACTCTGGAAATCACAGAATATTTTCAAGTAAGCACAAGGCTGGATTTTGCTTCTTTGGTTCATTGCCACCAAAATCAGCCTATATATGTACTCATCTAACTAGTGATATGTGGGTTAAAATTAGGGATTTTTGGAAACTGCTATTAAAATAAACTCACAGAAGGAGGTGCTCAGCAGATCAGCGATGTGGACGCTCTCCCTCCAGGCTTCCCCTGAAGCCAGCACAGCAAAACCCCTGTGCCTCCACAAAGCTGCTGCACTGAGGATGTACCTCGTCAACAGGGAGATCCACCCTGGAAATTGTTAGATGGCTGAGAGAGCTCAGGCTGTCAGGAAAGTTCCTTTTTAATTCTGATACTGAGCCCCAGAGATGCTCCGTGCAAACCAGGCTGCTAGTCCTGAGCTTGGGTGGGTGATGCAGTAGGAGCTGGGACTATTGCAGATGTTCATGTATTGTTGTTTTTTTTTAAATAGATGTCGTTCTTTAACATTTGCTTTATCTTAAAAATCAGCAGCCAAAGCATTATTGTTATTAAAAAAGGGATCATTTGCCATAGGGATCTGTACCCTGCCCATCACATTGGAGCAAGGGGGTGCCATACCTTGCTGCTGATACATTACTAGAAACAAATGGACTTTTAGAAGAGTATTTCTTACCTAATGCCTGATTTTCTAGTTCAATTTTAAACATCCTGAGATAGAAAGGGAAACATCCCAGCAGTGGGTTTGGCCCAGAGGCATTGCCCATGTCTCAAGGGCAGCAGCAGCAGCGTTGGCTCCAGGTGCTGCTGGGGAGAAGGGATCGAGCTGAGCCATACTGGCTGCCGTGGAAGCTGCCAGATGTGCCACTTTGAATTATATTTCAGTTTGAATTGAATACATATTGCATTTGCTCAACGCAAGAACTGAAGGGCAACCACCAACCCTTCGGCCACGACCTGTCTGCAAGCAAAAGCAGCAAATAAAATGCACAGAAAAACCAGAATCCACCTGCCCATAGCCCGAACATATGCTGCAAAGCCTCTTAAAACTGGAAATCGTTAACTAATGGATATGGGAAAATAAAGCACGAGGCTGGATCATGGAGGAGATGTTAACTTAGATCTCCTGAGCTGCACCCTGCGACCTCCTTGTTGTCCCACTCGCTATAAAAAAAAAAAATTCACATCCACCCTGTGTGTTTCTAAAAGAGAGTCTGCAAATCTGCCAGTGCAAATGATAAATTACAGATTTACTTAAACCCTTCTTTCATATCTATGAAGCCCTGGAAAACATCTAAGATTACCAACAGAAATCAATTTCATGTTTTGGTTTTTTTTTTTTGCTTGTGGGTTGGTTTTTTTCCCTCCTTTCTTTTATAGCTGTGACAGACTGTCTGAAGAATCCGCTTACAGGGAGCATAAAAATATATCCCAGATAGACCAGTGCCAGGTTTAATCCAACCTGTCAAAAAGCAAACACTTATGCCCCAAAACCTGCATAACTGGAGAGTGGTGATGGCAAGTGTGGTAGCTTTATGAACTAGCATCTTGTGATGGCAAAGTGCGGTACCTTTATAAATTAGCATCTTGTGATGGCAAGGGTGGTATCTTTATAAATTAGCATCTTATCAGCAACTTCCCATAGAAAGCTTCAACCTCCCCTCAACCCGCTGGTACTGAAAATAATAAAAGTAAAATACTTGGAGCTTGAAGCAGCACCTTTTTCTGGCAATTTTTCTTCTGTTCTGCAGGAAACTGTTGCACGGTCCTGCCTCCGCCACGTGCCCCGACAGCTACGGCAGCATTGCTGGAGTGGCTTTTTCTATGCACTGATGTGGCTGAGAGGTGTTGATTAATGAGGGCGGGGTGCCTAACGCCGGGGGACAGTGTAATAAGCTGGAAAGGACGATGCTATTCAAGAGGCAGATGAAAACCAGGCAACTATAAAACTCTTTTGAAGGATAAATTAAAGAAAAATAATAAAAAAAAAATTCACAATACAAGCACCGCACTTGAAAATTCAGGCTTTCACATCTTCATCACCAGGTGCTGTTGAATAGACAAGATAGCTAATATTTGATGCTAACGAGCAGGCTACGGCTTCTCCCAAGTGGCTGCACGCAGTACCAGAGGAAATCTCTACAATCCCAGACTCCTACCCTTCTGAATGTCCTTTGGGATTCTCGTGGAGATTTACGTTAATACAGATATCCACACGCTTCAGATGTCCATAGAAGATGTAACTCTCCAGCTGGGAGGCTTTTGACCCAACTTCAGTGGATTTTACAATTTGTACTGGAAAAAAAGAAAATCCAACAGCCCAGATCCCGTGTTTTGTGGGTTAGGAAATACGCCCAGAGAAAAGGGCAGCAGTACTTCTGGCAGTAAACTAAATAATAATAAACTCTTGCCATCTCTGGAGGAATCCAGCTCCCTACGGACAGCCTCTAAAAAAAGATACCTCCAAAATTGCTGGGATTTTCATTGTGAACGCAAGATGGTTCTGGAGAGATTTTAAAATTCATTTCATAAAATTCAGTTGAAAAGAGAGCATAATTCTCCAACTGCAGACCTGTGACTGGCAGGCTTGCATTGCTCACCAGCTGCGTCCACTGCAAGCACCCAATAGGTCCCACCGTGAGAAGACCTGAAGCTGTTAATCCAGCCTGCCAGGCGGGTGGAAGCCAGGGAAATGGCTTTGGTATGGGGATTTCATCAGAGACAAGAGGGGTTTGATGGTAAATGATGGGAGGGGGAAGAAAAGGCAATGGAGATTTTGTGGAGAAAGAGCAAGAGAAAGACACAGCTGGCCCACATGGTCAGTGGAGGAACTTGGAAACAAGACTAGACTCAGCAAAATTAAGCAGCAGCTAAGGTTTTAAAAGCCAGGGGCGGACTTAGCCAAGAGCTCAGTAGGGAATGGGGTGCATGAGGGACAAGAGAGTATTTCTTGCTAAACTGGAGGAACAGCACAGCAAACGCCGCAGTGCTGATGCCCATGAGACCCCATAGATCCCTTGCAGCTCCGGGATGGGATACAATGCAGAAAGAGAGCCCAAAACGAACATGCCTTAAAGAACTGAAGAACTAACCCTTAGCATGTTTTGCCGAGGCTTGTCAAGGTAGAAATATTAAGCATATATTAAAGAAAGCATTCCTGTGATAGGCAGAACACAAGTCCCAGCCACATGGATGCTGAACCTTTTCCCTACGTTCATTATGATAGCCACATTTTGGAAAGGATAGAGATACTGCCATCTCCTCATACATTCCTAATAATCCCATCCTTATACTAAAGTCTATGTCCATATTTTTAGGAAATTTTGCCTGTTTACAAACCCTTTAATGCTGTTTTTCTAAAGAAGTCTCTGTTGGTACAGATAGCTCCAGCATTTTTTGCATTACACACTTTTCTAGAAAAGCAATAATATTAAGAAAAAGGAGCCAATCAGTCGAGGACTTGATTACACCTTGACTTTCCAGCACCTTATTTCAACCAGCAGCACTCTATTTTCCTCAACTATGGTCGTATCAAGCGGACAGATATTTAGCCATGTTTATCTTGGGTATTCATGAATTTCC
The DNA here is from genome assembly GCA_002844005.1 of Limosa lapponica baueri. Taxonomy (NCBI): domain Eukaryota; kingdom Metazoa; phylum Chordata; class Aves; order Charadriiformes; family Scolopacidae; genus Limosa; species Limosa lapponica. The sequence goes on from KZ505809.1 coordinate 377,706, forward strand.
ATTTTCCATTCCCCGTTACTCACAGAAGACATTATTTGGCTGATTTTTGTTTGCGGAGCCCCAGCGCTGCTGGCCCCAAAAGGCTGCTTTCTGCTTGCCCCCTCACTGCACAGAAGCAGCACGGTGGGATGCACCTTGGCTGCCAGATCCCAAACAAGTAGAAGGGCGGGGGGTGCTGGAAAGCCTTGTGTCAGCATAATCTCATTTAGTTTTTCTCCATTTTATTTCTGCTATGATGTAGTGGCCACGGAAACCATCAAAATAATCCCATGCATTTTTCAGTAGGATGGGAGAGTTAAATGCGTTATTCAGTTTGGTTGCAAATTCTGCTTTTAACAAACAACCTGTCCTGTTGTCCTTCGGCTTGCTTTCAAATGAAATAACAGCCTCAAATCCAAATAAAAGCTTATGTTCTAGTTAGACTGAACCATCCACCTGATGAAATTCTCAGTTTGCTTGCAAGCTACTTCATCAGGCAATAATTTTTTAATAGCTTCTTTGTCACTTGTATGAAGAGCTCGCTAGATCCTTGTTGGTCTTGCTCTGAGCCCACAAGCTCTGCTTGAGCATTGAGGGTTCCAATTTAGCAATCTCAAGGGATGCTCCGAGTGTCCTCTTCAATCCACAGAGCTTTTCTCCATCTGCACACCCGCTAACAATAAGTTTTGCAGATCTATTAACTGCTGTGTGAAGAAACCTCCTTCATTTCTACCACTGCAGAAGAGAGCAATTGGGTCGGTCATTATAATATGCACATGGATGACGATGTCCCTGACAAGGAATAAAGTCCTGCAGGGACCAGGAAGTATTTAATTCTTTCCCTCTATTGTGATAAATTAAGCATGATTTTATTTGTAATTGCCTTTAAATGGTCAGTGCCCACAATAAAGAAAATCAAAAGGAAAACTTACATCAAGGCGACACCTTTTATTCCAATGCTAGTGCTAGAGCAGCTTGTAAAGTAAGCATCACTATACAGTCATGTTACCATCTACAAAGAAATAATCACATTTTTCTCTTTTTCTTCCTAATATCTTTTAAAATTAGATTTAGGTAATTCATCTGCATTCTGATAAAAACTGAAAGAGACTGAGCTCTTTTCCAATTCAGTCAGCACTCCTTGTTTCTCACGCTGGAAGAAATTGCTTTTAGTTCTTTGAACAGCTGTGGTGGAAAATACAGCATACGTGCACTATACACACACGCATATTCCAGAGGTTTAAAGGCCAGAAAAAGTTTGTCAGCGACATAAGAAGAGGATGCTATCCTACTGCATTGCTCCAGACAACGCAACCGAGTACTTCATTGTACTCTTCAACATCATTTTTTCCAACTGCATTTTATTGTCTATTGCTTTTTGGTTTTTTTTTTCCAGAAGACCCAAAAAAGCTTTTCTCCTGGAGCACCCGCAAAAACAAAGCTATGTTTCCATGAATGTCATTTCAAAAAATTAATAAAAATACAAATCAAGTTGAAATTTTGTTCGTAGGTGATTGAATCTGTTTTGTTGCCCCCACAGGCAGCACTTCTCTAAGTATATCCCATAGCTCCTTTGGTAAATACACCTTAAAGTGCTAGCTTTAATCAGAAAAGATAAATAATAACATAAAAATAAACCTGTCCTAAGCTAAACGGTTTACTCTTTCCTGTTTATTTCTAATTGCCACTCAAATGTAGTTTGTGCCTCTAAGTCAGATCAATATTTATCAGCTACCCGTCGCCTTCAGTCCAGGCAGAACTTAATCCCAAGCTCCACATGATGACAGTTGTCCCCTGCAGGATGGACCAGCAAAGGACTGCATTAGACCTGGCTTCCTTTACCTAAGGGTCATCCTCAGTCTTATTTAGGCAGCAAAAAAAAATACTAAGTATACTGAAAGCTAATTAATTTTGCATACTTTTCCCGTTCTATTCACTGTTGCTACACAATCCCGCATAAAAGGGGGACTGTATTCAGACACTGTTAATTAAACATGGGCATCCTAAGAATTTCTAATCCGTACTAATTTCACAATGCGGAGCAAGAAGGATGGTTGGCACCTTTGCATGAAGGCTGGCAAAACACGACAGGTCTGCCCAAGCCAGCTTTTGAAGCCGGACAACGCAATGAAACTTTCTCCAAGATTGCTGGTCTTCATCAAGAGCTATGACTGAAGGAGCGCCACTAGCAACAGAGATGAATTTTGTTTTTCTTTTACCATTTGTGCCTTATTCAATTCATTAATTGAGGGGAAAAAAAAAGAAAAAAGAAAAAAGAAGAGAGGCAAGCAACCCTCATCACATAAATTTCCAGCGGCACTAATGAAATGGCTGCAGACAGGCGCTGTGATTGTGCTTTCAGCACTTTGAGATCACACTCCCAAGATGTGCTCTGCACGCAGCCAGGGAGCTGCAGGAACACAGGCTTCAGGCTTGGCATCATCCGCCCGCGGTATTTAACACATTTCTTCTAGCTCGTACTGTGCTCAAATAGCTTGGCAGCACCCTTTGTCATGACCATATATGCGTAGGGATCAGCGGAGTGGCCAAGTCGTAGCAGCCTGGGCTTGGAGGAAGCACTCCCTGGCACTTGGACCTCCGTAATGCATTAAATTAAGATTTTGAAGTCTCAGTGCTTCTAGTGAAATGACTTCCAAAATGCACACTGGGAGACATGGGGAATGGCACTTCCAGGGCCCTCATGCATTCCCAAGCCAAACTCTGCAGCTAGAGCAAGGAAAACCTAGGACTAGTTAATGAAGTGGTTTGCATACTTGATTTGGGGCAATTAGTCATATTAAAGTCATCATTATATTTAAATACCTATTTTTATATTGCATATATAACATAAATATTACATACTTGCAATATATCATTAAATATATACATATAGCAAAAATATATAAATGGCAAAACTATCTAGAGTTCTGGATACACGATGTACAAGAATCCATTTGATGCAGTTTAGATTTGACATTATCTACGCCAAAAGAATCTCTGTCTCTATATTTTAGTAACCAAATTGAAATTGCATTTGTTGCTTTCTGTCGCTCAAACCGCTCAGACTCATACATATAACATCTTATATGGATTAGGATGCTAAATCTCAAAGAGCAAAGGAACATCAAGTACACAGGATTTAGAAAATGCGAGTCAAAACCACCAACAAAACCTTAATTCAACTCCCTTCTGTATATTTATAACTATAAAACATTGAAATCGTGTATTATTTTCTCCAGCTTCCCCGGGCTCTCTGATTTTCCGCCCCCTTCCCCTACCTTGAAAGCCCTACATAACTCACTGGAGCCAGGACAGATATTCCGGTGGATAACAAGTCCGTCCCTGACACACGGTCAAAGCGACCTCCTTCTTTGAAAAAGGATTAGTAGTTTGACTAGGGGAAAAAAATAAATGAGAAAAATCACCTGTAGGCCAGCAGCCACAATGAATAATTTTAGATCAAATGGATAAGTCATCAAAATGATAAGCAACTGGAAATGGTTTCAAAGAGACGAGGTCAAGCAACCTTAATTATACTTATTGTTACCTGAACTACTGATCTGAGATATGAATCTGTCAAGGATGTAAGCCTTATATTTAAATGACACAGAGGATACGCTTGAAAGAGAGAAAACACTGCCTGAAAGTGAACCAACTTCAAGATGGAAAAGAAATTCCTATCCTTTTCCCCCAAAGAAAAGAAGGAAAAGAGAAAGAGAGACAGAGATGCCAGCCCTGAGTCTCCAAGGGCTGCCCGTGCCCACTAATCATCCTTGCTCATCCTTGACCACGCCAGGAACACAAACCCTGGACCAGCCTTCCTCTTGCTCCACAGATTTCAAACACCTTCTCAAGCTCAGCTGTCCTTCTGCCTGCCTGCTTGTTCCCCTTTTCTCTGCATCTACTCTCCGGCCAGAAGTACTAATTTCCACCTGCTCTTCCAAACGCACAGTCAGAGCTGAAGGCCACCAATAGGAGGCCCACCCACTGTCACCCCACACACATCTCCAGTGGCTCTTACTTGCTGTCCTACACATAACCTCACCAAAAAAGGTGCCAAGATTCAACTGGGAGCACAGTGGGGAAAAATGCCCTCTTTGCTCCATCTGATTTTTTCCCCTTCCTAATTGCCGAGATGAAGCAAAGGTGCTTAATTGTGGGCAAACGTGTGACCCATAGGCACTCTGCTATGCTATAGCGAGACAGAGCACCTATGCATCTACCCCGAGGAGTCACATCTTGAGAAATTACACTAGAGGTCAGATGTTTTGGTGGGTTTTTGTTCCATCTTTCTCCTCTGTGACCATAAATTTCCCCTTTTATTCTCTCAGCTGTGGTGTAGCTCCTGGCAGTTTGATCCACTTCTTACAGACTCGCCATCCTCCTGCCTTAAGGGTTTAATTTAATTTAACAAATGGAGTTAATCCACAAAGACTAAAAATACTGGCAACGTTAGTACCTTCCAGAGAACCACTGGGCAAGACACCAGACACACGTTGTCTGTGTAATATTAATAGTGCTGTGACCCAGAGGGCTCCTTATGGTACCTTGGAATCTTCATAGACACCAGTTCCTCCATCGCAAGGAGAAAGGTGAAAACTCTGAGACCTGACCTTGGTCAACTGTCAGCTGAACACGAGCCAGCAGTGTGCCCAGGTGGCCAAAAAGGCCAACAGCATCCTGGCCTGGATCAGGAACAGCGTGGGAAGGAGGACTTGGGAGGTAATCATCCTCCTGTCCTGGGCACTGGTGAGGCCCCACCTCGAGTGCTGTGTCCAGTTTTGGGCCCCTTCCCACAAAAAAGACACTGAGGGGCTGGAGCGGGTCCAGAGAAGGGCAATGGAGCTGGTGAGGGGTCTGGAGAACAAGTCTCATGAGGAGAGGCTGAGGGAGCTGGGGGTGTTCAGCCTGGAGAAAAGGAGGCTGAGGGGAGACCTTCTCGCTCTCTCCAACTCTTATCAGAGTTAGGTTGATGGTTGGACTAGATGATCTTAAAGGTCCCTTCCAACCTAGGCGATTCTATGATTCTGAGGAAGATGTTCTTCCCTCTCCTCCCAGATTTCCCATCAGGGCAGCTATGCCCCTGTGTTACCTTCCAGTTTGGGGGCCGGGAGAGGGGACAGGACCCTAAGTGTTGGCAGAAGTGTCATACATGTGGCCAGCACCTCAGCTGTAAGTCATTCTACAACTGTTTGAATGCATTTTAGTTTCCTAACTTAAAAAAAAAAAAAAATAAACCAATACTTCATTCCCTTCTGTTATAAACTACCCACATTATAATGAAACGCCGTAACACTAAGGCTACATATTTTTAGAAAAGAACTGTTTAGTACCAGAAATCCATTTATTTTTGTGTAGCTGATATATGTTAAGGGTGCCTGATGAAAAAAAATAGAGACAACTTTTTTAACTCTAAGAAAAACAGAAAGTCTGTAATTAGAAAGACAACCATAAATTGTTTCAAAGCCTTCAAATGGGGGGAAAGGAAGGTCAGGGTTTTTGCGTTTTCCTGAATTTCTTCAAGTTTATAAAAATAAAAGGACTTCTAATCGTGGCTATTAATCTTCTACAGCAAGTCTTTCAATTTCCAAATAAATTCCCTTATTTCATCCCAGGAAACTAAAATTACTCAGATGTTTCATGAACGTGCAAGACAACACTTTTACTGTTTTCCAAAGGAGATTTGCGTTCATCCAGAGCAAAGATATTTATACAATAAATACCAATCCAGGTATTAAAGCCAAGATACGCAGCGCTCAGAGGGAGGTAAGGCACAAAACTATGTTTAAGCAGCACCCTGGCAGCTGTTATCTCTTCCAAATACATTAATCCTCCAATATTTAAACATAAACATGTTGATTTTCTTTACCAAAATACAGTACAGTGAAACTATTTGGCCATTGGTTCAATGCCGTTACGCAGCAGAGCTGGGAACACACACACCAGGGGCACTGGGCAACAGGTTTGGTTTGTTTTGGTTTTTTTTAGGAAGGAGCAGCACAGGGCACAATGCTTGAAGAGTCAGAGGGAAGAGTCAAGAAGGGCTTTTTCAACCAAAGAAAAATAGGAAAAAAAATAGCAAGGAAGAAAAATTAGGAAAACCCTGGAGACAGTATTAAAAATGTGACTATTAAACTTCCAGGCTCTAGTGCCATGTGTTGCCTCTCGCATCCCAGGAACACTGCAAACATGGGATAATATGTACCACCCTACAAAAAAATAAAGCTAACAATTGTAAGCTGCCCAGAATAACTGATGCATCGGGGTCCTTCATCCCTTGCATAGCATGAGCAACATTCACCCTTTCTTCTCCAAACAGCTACCCCCATCAATACTTTAGTTACTGCGAAGTGCAGGCTGAGCTGACTACAAACCCATGCACTTATTTTGACTCAACATCCACTAATTGAAATTTTTCTTCTCATCCTACCCCCTACTTAGAATGAATCTTGCAGGAACTTTGCATACAACAGGTTTTGGGCAAGCATATGATTTGAGAGGACTGTTCTACAGACAGACAAACCTTATCTCCTTAAGACACCAAGCTGCTAAAAACCAAGCAAAATAAAAAATAAGCCTTGAGCTGCAGAAACATATTACGTGTCTCACACATTACGTTTGGCAAGCACAAGGATAAACAACGCAGAGATGGCATTACAGCCAAACTAAATTAACCTCTGATGGAGGGGATGCTGGGCTTCCCACTGTGGTGAGAACATCACTGCAGCAGGTACCCAAGGGCTGGAGAGATGTTAATAAAGTCAGCTATACATTACATTGACACTTGGTAATATGTAACGTTGAGAAATATTGATAGAATTTTACAAAACATAATGGGAGGAGACAGAAGGGTCAGGTTTGGGTGCTGGGAAAAGCTGTGCCAGGGTCTAGTAGCGATTCCCAAATCCTGGGACTGGGCCTACAGATGCAACCTAAAGCTGCTCCAACATTAGTGTCAACTGGAATGATCTACAGCTGGAGAAACCTCCATCCCCAGAATAAGGTCCTGGAAATGGGGTCAATTATGGCCCTAGAAAGCTAATTCCTGTGAGATTTCTTGGCAAAACCACAGCACATCCGTAGCTTGGGTCTGAATGTGTTAAAACTGAACTCAATAGATTTGTTTCTACTTTTACGTGTATAAATTATGAGCAATTTCATTGATGGGAGTGATCTTGCATAAGTCAAGAGAAAAGGAAATACCCCCAGGTTTTGTTAATTCTTGAGTTATCCACAGAACTTGTAATATTTCCACCAATTATAGAAATGAAATTAAGTTATCAAGCACTGATCTTTTTTTCCTCTCCACTGTCTTTATAATGCCATTTTCAAGTCTGATTTGGATAACAGGCAATTAAACCTACCTTTTTTTCTTGCTTCTGGATTTTAGTTAACAGTTTTTAGAAATTACTTAAAGAATGTAGGACAGAAGTGTTGCATTATTCACAGCACTGTATCAAAAGAAAAACTGCATGAAATCTTGACATTAAGACAGAGATTTTTTTTTTTTCCCCTGCCTCAAACTGTGCCAGATCAGTCACTTTCATCCAATCCTTGTAACAGTAACAGAGAAGATAAAAAAAAAAGTATTGCCGCTTAGTTTCAATAGGTTAGATACTGTTAAATACAAAATGCATAATATTATAGTAAAGAGATTATTTTTTTTTTTAGTTTATGTAAAACACAAATTTATTTAAATCAAAGATAAAGCCGGCGGAATAACAAGGGTGGTTCCAAGTAGGAAGCTGGGAGCCACATCCCAGTACAGTCTGGGGCGACCAGCCTCTCTTCCCATAGCATCCATCCCACGGGCACAGCGTTATCCCCACAGATGGCGCTTCTGGGTCTCATTTCTTCATTGATATTTGTTACAGTTTTTTTTTTCCCCTGCTTTGAAACTTTAAGTGTCCCTGGAAAAGTTTTATTGATTTTATTCTTTTCCTTACCTCTTGATAAGGAGCTTAATGCTGGTCACAGGATCCAAGCAAATAAACTATCTGTTTCTGGTTAGGCGTGCAGTTTTGAGATAGGGAAATTTAATTCCTAGCATATCGAGTTAATACGCCTCTTTTCTCTAAATCAAAACACTTCTCCGGCAGTAAAGGAAATAAAGCTTATCTATGAATATGCAATTATTCTGTATGACAAACAGCTGATTTGTTCAGATTACAGAGTTTATCTGTATACTAAATAAAAAGGCAAAGAAATAACAATGTCCTATCAATGCTGTGGAAAAAAAATAATCAACTTATGCCAGCAGCACTGTGTTTTAAAAATCAATGGCAGAAGTGGTACACATGAACATTTTTCTATAAATCTAGTTATTAAGCTTGCTCATGATGGCAAGGCACGTATGAGAAAAACCAATGAGGAATGAAATAAAATACTGTTGTACATAGAGAATTCCTGCAGTTAAAGTCATACAGGGCTACATTTTGAAATGTTTTATTAACAGTTTCTGTAATATTTAACCACGTGCAAGCCTGCAGGGCCAGAACAGAGCACTATGTGAATAAAATACCTGCAATGCAACTCAAATATTTTACATTCATTTTACACATTCATTTACAGGGCAAGGGTGGGGGGTTTGGCTTGTTTTGGAGCATGGAGTGTATTTTTTTTGTACGTGGGTGGGTTTGGAGGGTTTTTTTGGTTGGTTGGTAGGTTGGGATTTTTGTTGTTGGACTTTCTTTTGTTTGTGGTTTTTGGTGTTTTGTTTGTTTTTTTTTTCTTTTTTTTTTAAATAAAGACTCAGTAAAGCCTGACACTAATAATAGCCACGTAGGTGAAGCACAACTCCATCCAGACCATCAAATGTCTCAACATGTATTACATCACCCCTCTCTACTCTAACTCTTACAGAAGCAGCTTTTCCATGACACCTCCTTAAGGCATGATACTCCCCTCTAACATAAGCATCCCAAAAAAATTTGAAAGAAGACGATCTTTTCACATTCTCCCTTCTCCACCACTGAAGCAGGCGCTCGAGAAGAAGGTTTCCCTTCTGCACACCTCAGGAAATTGTTTCGCTCCCCAATTGGATAGAAATCCAATTAAAAGTAGGTAAGCCCTGTTCAGAACTAGATTAATTTTTCACATAGCTCCTCTTGTCATCGCGATGCACTAGAACAGTCAACCATAATTGGGAGCAAAACTGTGAAGCTGTTCTTTTGCTGTTCTTTTTGTTCTGGATATTGCCACCAGAAGGCTCGCAGACTCTGGACTCATTAGCTCTCAAAATTAAAAGCACTTACCTCTTCAAGGACATCTGCAAGCTTACTAAGTATCTCCTCAGGAAGGCTCTGGAATGTGGGAACACTGCAATACAAGAGAAACCTCGATTAATGGATCCCTCTATACAGGTCATAACTCTAGCTGCATTTCTCTCATCTATCTTCCAGAGATATTTTGCTCTACTGATCCGGGGCTGAAAAAGCCATCACCACCAAGTGGCACCTATAATGGAAATCTGCTCTTCTTCTAGCAGCCAAGATGTATTTTGTGGTGATGGGAGACCACCTGTGGTAAACATCTTGAGAACCACTCATAAAGCTGGTAATCAACTAAGAATCAATTAAGGATTTACTGCAATTAATCTGTGCTGCAAACCTGCTCAGTCGTATGTATGACTGTGAAGATTTTTTTTCCTGGTCTGCTTCCATCCCCCCAGAAATAAATAAATAAGAAGGGCAGAAAAGATCAGCTCTAACCAGCAACAGATAAAAGATTGACTGAAGCCACACACAGACATAAAAAATGCAGAGCAGAAGGCTGCAAAGGGTATGGGGTCAGCAACAAAACAGCACTGAAGGACTGTTGGAATTATTGAAGACTTCCTCACGAGTTTTACACCCAAGCTTGTTTGTTCTCTTTTGCCAAAAAGGCAACTTCTCTTGTTTGGTGGGATCTCCTTCAGCAAAAGTCTCTCAGGCCAAGCTGGACCTGCCAGTTAAGGTAAGAGGGCAGGGCAGCAATAAAGAGCACACCAGCTCAGGGTCCCCAGGACTGAGATTTAATTCGGCCTGGGGAAGGATGAAGGAGTTGGGTCTCCACGTCTCCTGCAAGTACCATGACCTTGAAGCTGTATCTCCACTACCTTACAGGCTGCCCAGCAATGATGTGGAGTCTCCCTCCTTGGAGATACTCAAAAGCATTCTGGATATGGTCCTGGGCAACCAGCCCTAGGTGGCCTGCTTGAGCAGGGAGGTTGCACCAGATGACCTCTAGAGGTCCCCGTCAACCTCAACCAGTCTGTGATTCTGCAATACCTTGGTCTCTGTCTCCATTTTCCATAAAAACTTGATGTGCATCAATATTTCCAAGTGATGCTAAATGAAACACATGGACACAATGTATGTTCCAGAGGCAAGAAAGAAGTGCTGCACTTGCTTTAATTGAAACCACCTGTCACCAGTAGACTAATTAGCAATGCATCTACATGCCATATTAGAGCCAGCCTAGCACTGAGCTGATAGAGCTCTACCAAGGCTATTTACAAGAACAGTTTGCTCCCAAGTTGCTTTATCATGGTCCATTTCCTGGTGGAAACGCAGCTGTATGCTCCTAATATTAAACTGAGATCCCCAATGCATTGCTCTGATTTCAGGAACATTGGTCAGGTGCAAAGCAAGGAGGAAGAGGGCTGCTGGGAGGAGTCCCCTGCAGAGAGGTAAAAATAGCCCAAAATAAATCACGCTTTTCCTTTCACTCAGGGTTTCGCTTTTTACTTTGGATCACATAACTGCAAAAAAGTTATTCTCCACTTTATGGGGAGCTAAAAAGTCCAAACTAAACACATACGGTTTTTGCAATCCTGAAACCTGGAGAGCAAGTCCAGGCACATGCCTTTGGGGTAACCGTGAGCCCTAAACACTTTCTGGATGCACGATTTGGTGGCTGCTTCTGCACCCAGAGCTGAGTGGGAGCAAAGGGAGGTCTGAAGACCTTGCCGAGGACTCAAGAGCAAAAGCCAGTATTTCGTCTGGGGCCAAGCATGAAATGCCTGGTGAACTTAATTTGTGAGCACAATTAAAGCAGAATTTGCTTTTATTAGCTTAAACATATGCTATGCTGCAGTGGAATTAGAAAGTTTGGAAGCCTTCATTATTTGTTTAAAAAAGCCTAAATAACTTCAGCTGAATGTATTAAATGATAACAAGACAGAACTGGCCAACTAAGTGCAGAAAAATATGATTATTCATGTTCTTAATAATATATTTTGTTTCTTTCCTTGAGAAGCACTTTTTCACTGGAAACGTGGATCCACAGTATAAGAGGTACAAACAGAAACAACTGAAAAGGAATTATATGATGTCTGGGCCTAAGTATAAAATGAAAGTTCATTATACCAACTCCAGCATTCCCAAATAAGGAATAAACTGATGGAAGAAGATAATACTCCCAGACATCTGGAAAAATTTTACTGTGGTTGCACCATTACACTCCCAAATTGGGGGAGAACGCCTCGCGGCATTTTTATTTTTTTTTTTTTTTTTACAGATAATTATGTCTATGCAATCCAAGGGAGGGTAGCAGAAGACATCTATCATAGACCAAATGCGTGCGAAACGGGGAAATAGCATACGAGCTCTGAACAAATTATAAATCTTACTACTGAAAACTTAGGATATTAAATAAACAAGGAAAATTCCAAAGACAAACACCTACATCTTTAACACAGCAATAGAGCAGATAATGGGAAAAATCAACTTGTTGACAAAACAAACTCCAACTACATCACATCATAGAACTACGCAATTAACATCACAGATTTATGATGGGCCAGTGCCCTCCTAAACAGCTAGGAGTGGCAGTCCAGCCAAATTATATTTTGAGTCCCATAAGAAGAGATGTTACAGGACTGCCCATCACTTCAGTACCAAAAAAACCAAACCTGTACTGAACTAATGCCTTTATAAAACAGTACAGAGAGAGCATTTATTGACCCGTTAGAAGATGTCACAAATTCAGGCCAACAGAGCTGATGATAACACTGATAGAAGAACACAATTTGAATACATACTCAAGTTTATAAGGCAGCATTGAACGCTTGGATGTCCTCCAGGTCAATAAAAATAGACCCCCATTCTCTCCATAACAACACTAAACAGATTCATAAAATAGATTTGTGCTTTCCTCCAAAAATCTGCCTGTATTATTTAAAGATTTGCATACAAAAAGAATCAATGTTTTAGAGGTTATTTCCATGGGGGTACTTGCACTCAGAGGAAAATGGAGCCTCGGCTCTAAAGGGAGAGCTCAGAGGAAAACAACTAAGCTGCAAACAGCTTCAAGTGGGAAAACACATGCTAGGAAGACAAACAGGAGCAGAATGCTCAAAGGAAATCTTTGTAAATGTTGCAGCACAGCAAGAGGCAAGAAAAATTACATTCTGTTTTCTACAGTTTTGTGAAAATATACAAAGTATACGAAAGAGAACATTCAGCACTTGAGCTTAGATGTATTCATTATTAATGGTAGAAGAAATCGCAGCAAGTACAGCTCCATCTCATCGAGAAATGACTCACTGTGTGCCTAACAAAGCAGGATCAAGTAAACCCAGACTTCCTCTGACAAGTTTTTCTCCTACGGCTTCTTAAAACCCATCAAAATGAAGACTTTAAAACATCCACATCATCTACTCTAGAGAACAACAAGTGCTACAGCTACAAAAACAATATAACCTGGTATCTAATGCTGAAGTCTCTCAACAAAGTTTAAAACTCATGACTCTTCTTCCTACCTGCACTACACATGAAGGACTTCATTCCACTTTTCTCTGTGACCACCTCCCACTTTGGCCAGGAACTATGTCCATTGTAGACTAGGCACTAGTAGCTTGCTCAGCCTTTCTTAGTAAGCTGTTTCCTACAAGTCTGGTTATACCCCCATCCTCCTGTGGGCTTCCTCCAGCTGCTTCTTATTCCATGTAACAAGGAGCAATTTCTCCACCTGCACTGAATATACTATTGAGAAGTTGCCCTGAAAGGGAAAGATCTGCGCTCCAACACACCCATGCTAAGGTGGGAATCAAAGCCCCATCTTGTTCATCCTGAGTGAATGCCTTGATCACTCCTAGGCCAGAGACAAGGTGACCAGGGCTTTCTAATCCTTTAAGTATATTTTGAGAGAAACTGGTAAAGCACTTAATTGCAGAAGAGGTTCCAGCTCTGCTACAATTTACCCCATGAAGCGAACAGCTGAAGGGTGATCAGCACTACACCACCTAACGCCTCCAACGCTGATTAGTCAAAAAACCCCTGCCTGTATGTGATGAGGGTATGGAATAAAGCTGGATATGGAATAGAGATTTAACTAATGGCATTTTACTCACCTGCAGCTCCCCTTGCTCCTGGAAGTTAGTTATGGTGATATGGGTGTTAAAAAGTGTTTCTGCAAAACTATTTACACCTATTTTATAGGCCCCCTTTGCAAAACTGCAGTCTAAGATCCACAGGAAGATCCAGGCCACCCTAAAACGTATCAACAAGGCAAAACACACTCCTAACTTTAGGAAATTGAGCTTTAACAGCAAATGCCAATAAACCTTATTTTTTTTCAATCATAGAATTGCCTAGGTTGCAAGAGACCTTTAAGATCCTCTAGTCCAACCATCAACCTCACTCTGATAAAAACCATCACTAAACCATGTCTCTAAGCACTATGCCAACCCGTCTTTTAAATCCCTCCAGGGATGGTGCCTCAAGCCCTTCCCTGGGCAGCCCATTCCAAGGCTTCAGAACCCTTTCCATGTAAAAATTTTTCCTAATTTCCAATTGGAACCTCCCCTGGCGCAACCTGAGGCCATTTCCTCTTGTCCTAATATCCCAATGCTTTATCACAAAAGATGTGTGACTGCCATTGCAGGTAACAGGATGGGGAGCAACCTCCAACCTTCTCCAGTCTCCCTGCCCCAAGCCTTGTTAGACTCTCCTTTGGGCACGAAAAGGAGAAGTAGCTGCACTGGTGGAGGGGCTGCTCACGCTGGCAAGGAGAGGTGACTTTTTGCTGGCTACATTCCAGGCTATTCAGCTACAGAATATTTTGTAGGAGATGACAGTCCCTACACCCAGTGAGGGCACCGTGGAAAATTGCTCGCTGTCTGCAGGAACGGCAGAGCAGCTATTCTGGTTGGCTCCAAAAGCAACGCATTTTCACAGAGAGCTCAACAAGCTGAACAGAGGCTGCCAAAACAAGGGAAAACAGGTGCGCCAAAATGTCCATGTTGACTCTCCATCCTGATACAAAAGCAAAGACGTGCCCAACCTGAAGGCGGTGGAAGGAGGCGTTAAAGGTCTGGTTTCCATCCCTGGTGATCTGCAGTCACTGAGCTGCTCTCAACTTTTAGGTAGAAGCAACACCTCCTGTTAGCAACGCTTTGATTCATACTTTTGATTCTACCCATGGCTCTTGTACTTAACCAGAAAGGGCTTCCAAATAATCCTGGCTGTAACCCAAGGGGTTGATTTCACCCTAAAAAATACTTGGTGGCAGAGATGCCAGCACTTCAACAGGACATTTATCTTCTGACGCTTATGAAAACTTTGCAAGGTCCTTGGCATTCTTCCTTCTTCAGCCCAACACAAAAGCAGCTCTTCACTTTCTAAATGCATTTCAAGATGCGTTCCCCAAACTTTTGAAGGGTGTTCATTGATAGTGTTCATCCGGCTCTGCAGTTGGCGGAGACAGTCCTCATGGGTTAACTCCGAAACAAACCCTGTATCTTTTATTGTTGGTTGGCACCTTAACAAATGCAGTTGTTGTCACTGTTCTCTGCCATGGGCCAGATGGGTAAGCATAGTTTAAAAATCAAAACAGATCAGTAAAAAGAAATGAAGTCTGTTTGCATTCCCTGAAACTCTCTTTTTTGCACCCAACTGAAATGAAGGTTGAAAAATGCTAACGTCCTTGCTTTACCACATTTGGGATGCTTCTACAGCACTGTCTCTCCGCTCCAAAAAAAAATGAGGCTAAATCTTTCCTAGCAGAAGCTGAGGCTTGATTGTGGATACTTGTAAAACCCGATGTTTTGAACAACTCAAGCTGGAAATGCTACATACAGGCAGCTGCCCACTGGCCATCAGGTTGTGTCAGGTAGGGACTCCTGGCTCCACCAGGATCATGGCCTTAAAAATGTATTTGCAGCCTTATTCATGAAAGTTTCCAAAACTTTACTGTGCAATCTTTCATGTTGTCTTCTCTTTGCCTTAAACTGGGACAAGATGCACCAGAGAATCCTACATTGTCCCACCTTTCCTGTGTTGACATCTGTCCTGAGATCTGTTTGGTTCTGGTTAAAGTGGGATCTCGTAGAAGACAGTTTCAGAAGGAAAAAAAAATAAAAATATTGCTCCTCCACCACATTTATATCTCAGGGGACAGCTCTTGTCCCTGTCATGTTATATTAACACAGCCAGATAGAGCAAAAAAAAAATAAGCTGATTATGGAATAAACCCTAACCCAAGCAAGGAAGGCAGAGAGCAGAAGTGCAAAGCAAGACCTGCCTCTCTGTTTTGCATTGTTCCATATGTGGGATTTCATTCCAGTAATTTAAAAATACATTTCCATCCTGGTAGACAAGTTGCACACCAAGATTCAGATCATCAGCCAAACCATCTCCCAGGGTGCTCGGAGATGCTTTGGGGACTATCCGGTGTCAGAAGTGCCCGACAACGCCAGAGCGCTGAGATCATCCCCTGACTGGACTGTGTACCAGCCTGCTGCAGGGAAAACGCAAAGATTTCAGAGGAGGTGGTAGGACAGGGAGTCTCTTTGGAATGGTGACAACAACTGCAAGTAGCCCCTGAGGCCAACACAGCTGCTGGATGCCTCTGTGCAAGAGGCAAGCGTGTGGAGTGAGAGTTGTATATTCATTTTCATAGAATCGTCTAGGTTGGAAGGGACCTTTAAGATAATCTAGTCCAACCATCAACCTAATCCTGATAAACAACCAAAAGAAAACCATACAAAAAAACCCCCTACATCACTAACCCATGTCTCTAAGCACTATGTCAACCCGCCTTTTAAATCCCTCCAGGGATGGTGCCTCAACCCCTTCCCTGGGCAGCCCATTCCAAGGCTTCAGAACCCTTTCTGTGTCAACATTTTTCCTAATATCCAATCTGAACTTCCCCTGGTGCAACTTGAGGCATCAAAATACAATTCCTCTTTTCCATCAGATTAACAGGTATTATTTGGAGGACAAACTGTTTTTTTCATATGCAGTACCCACTGCAATAGAAGTGGCAGAAAATAAGTTCCGAAAAGGTGTATTTAGTTCTCCAGAAACTCAATCCTTACTCTATTACAAATGTAATTGGTAAGACAAGGCTAGTTGTCCTGAAGCCATTTCCTGCATGTTTTGCTTAACTTAAAGAATATTAGAGAAAAAGGAGAAAGGGAGATAGAGAGCAACAGTCACTCGCGCTCACATCAATTATGCTCATGTCTGGCCTGGAAAGCAGCTTGTACAATGCAGCTCTTGGGAAGAGAGACTAGATTTGCTCTGCAGGTGCTGTGGATGACTTGTCTGCTGTGCTAAAGCTACAAAAGCATTAAAATCATTTGCAATTGTTAATCTCGGAGAGGGTGAAAATGTTAGAGCTACAGTTTTAAAGCTCTGCCACTCACAGCACCGACCTGGTAAATAAACTCCTGAAAGGGTTTTGTACTAATTTTTTTTTGCTCCCAGACATCTGGTTATGTACTAAGAGCTACTACACATATGAAAATGGAAGAGATGCAGAAAGCAAATGAACTGGTCTTTTTCCTTATGAGCAAGAGACTAAAGTAGAGCAAGAGACTAAAGACCAAGTTCTACGGGCTGCATTTTTTTCCTCTCATGACGAAAGGATAATAACAGTGCTAAAGGCTGAAGTGGGCTGCTGACATCAAAACTCGATTTGCCTGCAGGGAACGCACATGGGGCACACGAAATGATCAGAAAAGGATGCAGTCGCACACCCTATTTTGATCCAGGCTCTGTTTCTGTTCAATAGGCTGCCCAGGTACTCTGGAGTATTATTTTCCCTTGCTTTTGTCAATCCCTGTCTTTTCCTGACAGGGGTTCATGGTCAGAGATAGCCCTCCTACTGCATCTCATTTTGCAGTCATTGGTGAATTTTAGAAGAAATTAAATTGTTGCTGTCATGATGAGACGGGAGAGAAATTAGCAGGTATGTAAAACCCTTCACCCATTTTACATGCGTTCACTCAGGATTATTCATCTTCAAAAGGACATTTGCTCCCAAAGAGCTACAAATGCTCAACAGCAGCAACTACTTTGGAAACATCACTCAACTTTAAGCCAGCGTAGTTTTGGTTGCTCAAGGATGAGCAGGAGGACTCACACTGCCCAGCAAGGCTGCTCTTGTGCCAGCCTACGGGGAAAACCTATGCCTGCTATCACTGTTTGAGTCTCTTACGGGATTCTTTTCTGCTGTAGCTGTTGGTATTTCTTCACATTCACAAATCAAATTATACTTACAGTCCTAAAGGAAAGCTTCTGTACCTTCCAACTCACCCGCCGTTTCCAACATTATTATATAGGTTATTAGAAATAATAGCTGTCGCAAGAAGCCTCACACCCCTGCACCCTGCGTCCTTTGTTTCTATGATCCTGCATTCGCAATGGAGCCAAAATTGAATTGTCCTTGGCTTGCAACGTGATTATTACCTCTTCACAGCAGTATACTGTCAAGGAGTTTCTCTTCACCATTTTTTCCCCATTCTCTAGGAGATTTCGTGGGAAATGAAACTTCACCTTTCGGCGCCTGTGGACAGTCCCGGAGGGGGTGCAGCAAGCCCAATTTCTGCTGCTGCATCTCGACTGAAACTACAAATGCATCACTGAAGCACCACAATAAAGTCAAACGAAAACCATTATCCCACACAAGATGCTAATACCTTGCCTAGAAAATGAAAGACATTTGTGACTGACTCTCATGCTGTGTCTAAAAACATGGATCAATGTTTTGAAGACACATTTGACTTTAAAGAAGTGACAAGCCGCATTTGCATGAATGGATCGTTTTGTCCCATTCCTCCAAACCGGGTATTTACAACATCTTCAAAACTAATTGAAGCCAGGCGCTTTGTCCCTGACAGATGTCTGCTGCACTTGACAGCAAATTGCCATAATAACATCTTTTTCATGAAGACACCGACAATACTGTTTCCAAAGCATGGACCTTGTTTTGCGATGTTCGCTGCTTCCTGCCTCCCGTCTTCTCATGGTCACCATTAAAGGGATTAAAAAGATTACCATAGTTTTCCATCTTCACAGTCACAAATACACAGAAGAAAAAGAAGCTGTAAATGTTTAAAAGGTAATCTGAATCACAAGCATTTCACATTCTCCTGGGCAACTTCTTTCAGCGCCCACCAAACTAAGGGGACCTACGAGCTGGGTCCCTAGTACTGAACTTTCAAAGAGAAATTACTCCCCGACAGATGTTGACTGGATCTACATGATTCACAAATTAAAATATCTATTAATTACTAACAATAAGAGTTGGAAAACTTTTTGCACTATAACACATGAGTAATATAGGATTAAAAAAATAAGGAAATCCTGCCCAACACATTGGTATGTAGTAAGCTGGCAGGGGTGTGACCCCATGGTTGGCAGCACCATCAATTACCAGACACAGTAAAAAGCAGCAGAACTGGCTTTGGGGGCAATCTTGAGCTCCTCAGTCTGGATCAACGTATCTGAGATGATTTACTGAAGGACAAGTCCAAACAAAAGCACTTTTGATCAGCAGATCATCACCAAGGACAGTCTTCCAAGTATTGACTTAGTTACCTCCTCCAAAGAGAAAGATGAAAATGAAAGGGACACCAGAGTCCAGAACACTTTGTTCCTCTTCATGTTGGAAACCTAGGACAACCACGGTTGCATGAAATTATGAGAGTGGCCCCATGTAAATTCATCTCAGAGTGCTTGACAGAGGCATTTGAGACCTTCCTACAGACACGTAGTGTTGGTACAAAACCCAGGTGACACCAACAAGTACTGCAAGACATCCAGGACATCTGAAGGAGCCTCATTCAGTGATTCTAACCCAACACATAGATGGGTAAAAAACCCTTTTCTCCTAATTTCTAACCTGCACAGCCGTGGGGCAGCGTTGAATAATTACTACGCAGTTGGAGACAGAAGAGGAACACTGACTTCCAGATTTGCCTGTGGCAAAAATACACAGCCAGCAAACTCCCTCCTATTTTAAGCAAAGTCATTCTCTCGGCAGCGCGCTCATTTGCCAGCCGCAGCGGAAAGGACGGCACACGCGTTATTGATTTGGGGGTGTAACTCAGGACATTTATCCTCCGCAAAGCTCTGCAGGCTAACAGATGGCGGCTCGTCTTAATTCCTTATTTCTAATGGCTTTTATTCATACTCTTGGGAATGCTGCTGCTGTTGTTCTTCGTCTTTTCATAGAAGGGCTCTGTTTTCTCTGAATGCCTTTTTGCAGATGTTCCAGGGACCCTTGCCTGACTTGAGTTTGGATCTACTTGACACTTGTAATACTACATGTTTTAGGAGGCTCAGCATACCAAATACCTTTAAAATGCCTCTAAAGCCGTAACTGGTACACCTCTCTTTCCCCAGGATAATCCTGGAAAAGAGAAAAACAATTTAACCTTTGAGTTTACAATGCTGTTGATTTTCTTCTCCCCTCCATAAAACCCTTCCATCTTGGGAATCCAAAATTTACTATGCACTGTATGTCTCCGCAGCATTTTTTTATGTGCTGAAAATAGAATGCAGCTGAAAATGAATTAAACGTTGAGGATATTCAAGTGGTTTGGATTGTACTGGAGCGATAATCAAATAAGCTTGACAGACTTGAAATAAGGTTTGAAAATTCAATTGTTTAGGGAAACATAATCTTGGGAATATTACAGACAGGCAAGCAATATAGTGGGTAACAAAAACCCAAAACAAAACAAAAGAAAATGTGCTAGGAAGACAATTTCAATTATTCAATACAACTGTTCAGTTTCTGTTAAACAATCTTGGCTTAGTGCTTCCTCTGCATTTGCTCAAAGAACAGCCCATTTAGGGGCTACAAGCCTTAAATCAGCTCCCAGATTATTGACGAGAAGACAACTCTGTTAAGACCAGGTTCAGCCTGACACCCAGGCTCATAGAATCATAGAATCACAGAATTGTCCAGGTTGGAAGGGACCTTTCAGATCATCTA
>KZ505809.1:412421-432271 GCA_002844005.1 Limosa lapponica baueri
GGTGCAGGGGGTTATTCCTCCCCAGGTGCAGCACCCTACACTTGCCCTTGCTGAATTTCATCAGGTTCCTCTCCGCCCAACTCTCCAGCCTGTCCAGGTCTCTCTGTATGGCAGCAGAGCCTTCTGGTGTGTAATGGAAGACCACTTTTAAATCTCCTCTTAGCTTGCTCTGTATCAATCTCACCAGGATCATGTGGGACCAAAACAACATCGCTTCAGGTGCGGCCTCTCCAGCACTGAGTAGAGGGACTAAATGCTTACCTTGACCTGTCAGCTGTGCTCTTCCTAATTGACTATTCATGATGATGATACACTATTGGATCCTACTCAACTTGGCCTCCACTGTATGGCCCAGGTCCTTTTGTCCTTTTTTAAAGATCTTTGGTCCAGCCATTGAGTCCCCGGCCCCTGCCGATGCATGGGGTTATTCCACCCCAAGAAAAAAAAACCTCTACCCCATACTCCATGTTGAGTTTCTTGAGGTCGATTTTGACCCAAGAGACAAATTTCTCAAAGTCCCTCTCAAATGCAGGTCCACTCTTTGGCTTGGCACCAACAGTCCCTTTCCCCTAATTTACCCCGGCATGCACAGGCCTATCCAGGGGTAAAGTCATACAAAGTAAAAACTTTGCTGAAGATGACTCTGTCCTACCATCCAGACTGTCACTGAAGGTGTGGATTATCTGCCCCGGCACCAGCCCCTAACATACTGTGCCTTAGCACCAGCTAAACATCAAAGCTGTTAATTACCTCTCTCCAAGCCCCACAGTCCTGCCAACTTCCAACCCATCTAACCACCCGTGAGTCCAGCCCATTCGTCGCCGGCTTCCAAATGACAACACCGCAGACAACAGTGTCAAAGCCTTTCTAAACCCCAAACAAATGACATCTGCTGCTCCCCCCCTCATTCTTGTACTCGTTTCATAGTGTAAGGAATCCATCACCAAGAGAGCAGAAATTTCTTTCATTATTTCTGAAATATTCCATCAACAAATTATTCAGCCCCAAAGCTGCATTTTTAATCAAATAAATGCTTTGCCAAAATGCTTTGCTTGGCATTGTGTATTTGCAGGCAAACTCTGATTTTTCATTAGAATCACAAGACAGTTTAAATAAACAGTTTTCAAACATGAAGCCTCAGATATCCTTCTAGTAATTAGTCTGTACTCAAACTTTTCCACCAGCTGTGGAAAAAAAGGCCCTTTTTCTCTACTTTCTCTCCCCAACATTGCACATATTTTAAGCATTTCTATTTGCACGCAGATAAGCATGGTTTCCTTGGAGCCTTTAAGTTATTCTCTAAAAGTTTTAGTTTTGCCAGAGAGCTCAGCTGGTTTTCCAATTACCAACTTAAGATGATGCACAGTTTTGCACAGAGAAAAAATACCAGCAAACATAACCTAAAGGGCATGACTGACCCCGGCCAGACCCAACACTTGCATACGAGCGCTGGGAAGAGCATTTCTCTGCCATGGACTTTCAAGGTTAATAAAACAACAATGATGAAAACCACTAGGATTCACTTAACGTGACTGATCCACCACCTAATGATCACTTTGGACCAAATGAGAAAAAGTAATAATTGGACCGACACCGATTTCTGGAAGCTATGTTGCATACAGAATAGCTAATGAAGAACATTTTCATGGAATAAGGGTATTACTTACAGCCCAGTTTTCAATCTCTGTTGGATTCGGGTGCAAGCTGATAAGACTGTTCAGTCCCACGCAAGTATTTCTAAAGCCGTCTCATTTGGGCAAACGAGAGCAAAATATTTATCAGTGTCATCAACATACTCAGCTTTGTTTGTAGATGAAGGTGCTTAATCAATGGTAATTGAAAATCTGTTCAATAATTTAAGGCAGGTAAAAATGCTCTTTACTCCCAGCTCTTCTAACAAGCTGAGGGCTTCCATGCTCAATCAAATACATTGTAGTGAAATTCAGGCATTGCTTCTTAAAAGGGTGGCGTGGGGGGGAGAGATAGAGAAGCTGAACCGCAGTCTGTAACATGTCAAGAAATACTCAGGTTACTCACTCATTTGAAAAATAACAACAATAATAAAGATAATAATCCTCCTTTCACACAGGAGCTGATATACATTAATATCTGAATATTAGCTGAGCAAAAGGAAGTGAAGTTTGGAAGCCTCCAACTGCATTTCTACCGGTATATAGAAGGTTCTGGAGTGGTTGCCAATAAGGCCACTCTTGCATTGCCTGGTCAAAAAGCAAAATATTTTAAAGCAGACACCTGGCGCTGCTGGAATCCTTCTCCTGAGCATTGCTGAATGATTCCTTTGAGGATGAGAGACTGCCAGATGCTTTGGGAGGTATCTATTTGTAATTTGAGCATGAAAACAGACACAAGAATAGGGACTGTCTGGTACGATAACATGTTGGATAGGTGGATAAATGCTTTTTTATGAGAAATGTCAGCCACAAGGACGAGTTCTGAAACGTCTGTGACTATCAAGTGGCTGCACACTAACCAAGGGTCCCAAAACCAGCGTTGGGGCCCATGAGGGAAGAGAGCTAAATGGACCATGGGAAATTTATCCTTGAAAAAGAAGGTTAAGAAACAGACCTGGATCTTCAAATCTATCATCTATTTTGCTTTTCACCCAGCAAGGTGAATCTACCTTGCTGAGACTTTGAGCAACCCCCTCCTAAATCTGCTGTGTTTGTGCTTTCACTTTGATTTCCAATCCATTGATTATCAGATTAATAATCTGCCACTGATCACTTAAAAAGGATCTGAAGGGCTTGGACCTCTTGGGATGGGGGCTGTGGACACTTGGCCCACTTCAGCCGCCCTGGTCAAACCATGAGCAGTGTTACGTGTGGACACACAGGCAGCATGACAAACAGGGAACATTTGTGGCCATAAAGGACAGATAAAAGAATGAGCATCACACCACACCCCTTTCTATTTTCCACATTGCCAGTAAACAGTATCAGTATTGTTTTATAAACAAAGGAGTAAAGACTATTGTATTCTGCCTGGATAAAGGCCACAGGACTAAGTCTTCTGTGATTCCTCCTAAACTCTAAAACTAATATCAATACTCGCACGAATCATTCTCAGTGGGTATCAGTTCAATTACAAATAACAGATTAGTAAGATAATAAACCATGTACTCTGATTCCTGATGCAACACAGGACTTAGGATTTTTTGAACTAATTGCTAAATGCAGAAAGCAATTTTTAGAAAAATATTAAAACTTGATTTTGAAATGAATGATACAATGCATCATAATCTTTTCCATATTGTTTCAATAGTTAAGAGTTACCTTTGTCACAGCACCAGGCTTATTGCTATCCTAGCTCAACTTCTGGCCACATTCCTCCCTTTTTGAAGAGCCTTTTATTAAAGACTTTTCCTTGCAAAGACTTCTATCAGCTGTGACTGTGTCACTCCCTTGTCCTCTCTAGGTTAGGCTAGAGGGACTGACCTCCTTGTGTCCCTCAGTATCAGGCATCTTTTCCAATCCCATACTCGCTCCCATGGCTCTTCTCTCAACTCTGCAATGTACCTGTCTGTGTCCCCCCCGAATTACGGACACCTGAGTTGGGCAAGACCTTGCAGCTGCAGAGAGCACACTACATGCAAGCTCGTGCAACTGGCCTGGCTTTGATGGCCAGTCCAAGGACTTCTTCAATCTTTTTGGGCTAGCATTGCATTAGTTTCATTTCCAGCCACTGATGCAGACCTTCTCACAAACTTCTCACAAGCCCACTGTTTCTCACAATCCTATCATCTTCTTTTATGATCTGAATCCGTATCAGTTGCTATATATTTTGTCCAAGACCAATATCAGCCCATTTAATCAACAGCAGCCTGCACATAAACAGTCTTCCGCTTTTTGAACCTCTGAGCTATTGCAAGACCCATTAAAATCAGTGTTAAACTCACCCTCAAAAGCTCTTAAAATAATTCCTTGATGCAAGCTACCTAGACTTGCTGATTTGAAAATAACGAATTCTAACAGCTGTTGAACTTCATCAACATACTGAAGAGTTGGATTACTGCATATTTCCACCATTTCCAATTAAATTTTCTTTGTTTAGACAGCATTAACATCTCCACACCATACAAACCACAGTGAGACCAATATTACAATGAGAATTAGTTTTTTCCTCTTGCATGGCTCTTAGCACTATTAGTTCTGTATTGTTTTCTTGTATGCTGTCGCTTGTTTTATCACATCAACACTTTTCTATAGTTCCTACTTCATCACCACCACCCTTCCTTAGATATCCTGAAAAAAGAGTCATTAATGTCAGTATGTTTCAGCAGTTGACTTAAGTATCTCCTAAATACCACATTTCATCTTGATGTTGTTTTGTCTTCTATCTCTTCCACTCTTTTGGTATGGGATCCCAAACTGGAACTGTCCCCAACTGACTTCTTCGGACAGTTGAGTATCTCTGCGAGCCCCCAGGCGGTTTAGGTTCAGGTTGGGCTGAACTGCCACCCTATGCTGCTTCACCTGCAGCACCACACTAGTCAAGTACCAGGGGTATCTTCTATTTTACAAGATCAGAGACTACCTATTGCCATCGTCCTACAGCTCCGCTCTATTTAATCCATCCGCTACGAGTTCCAACTGCTGCTCACCATTGCTCATCTTGAAACAAAACATAAACGTGAAGCATAAACCATGCTCTGAAAAACCTCCAAAATGTCTCATCTTTTGCAGTTCATGGCAATTCACCCATCTCCAATGCTTTCATACCAAGCATCACTGTTCAGCTCTATTCTGCCACAGCTAGGACATGAATGACTCACCTGGGCATTTTAAATAGTTGATAGATATATAGCCCAGAGATTATCACCATATAGCATCTGCAAAATAACAACCTAACAAGTCTTGCCTGGTTATTCTGGGCTGCCTCCTCACCTCGCCTCTTGTAAGAGAAACCTCAACAAAGCCATCCAAGGCTATCCAGCATGTAGCTAAGTGATGCAGATCTTAAGTCAGAGGTCACGGTACCTTTCCAGAGTCTTAAATTTTAAGTCACACTACAATGTCATCAGCATGAAATAACCTTAATATCTAATAATTTCACCTACTTTAATATTTGTAGTATAAACTCCAAATCTTAGTCAGTCTGCTCTTCATTATGTTTTAGCAAGCAATGGAAAACAATCCTCTTGGTATATTCCACCACAAACATCCACATAATATTACAATACAAAACGTTAATTTGGTGAGGATGAATGACTTCAAACACACCCTAAAACCTTAATAAATCTCCAGTTATGCCTAATGTTCTGCACTGAGCTGTGAAGAGCTTAATTTCCTCGGTGCTGCAGAAAACACAAACATCTAGGTCACCTCTCACCCCAGTTTGCACTGGAGCTCAGGAAGCTGCTGTCCTCTGAATCGTGACAGTAACTAATAGTTAGGCAGCGAGCCAGGATTGGTTTTGAACTGATGCAAAATTACCAACAAGAGTTTTTTTTCTCCAAACAGGCAGGATGTCAGATATAACCATCCCCGATGGCTCTGAATCACCACTGTGACAACAGAGGACCAGATGCCAGGAGGCCTGCATGGATAAACAAGGAGCTCCTGGACAAGCTCAAAAACAAAAAGGAAGCCTACAGAGGATGGAAGCAGGGACGGGAAGACATGGTGGAATATAAACAAACTGTCCGAGTGGCCGGGAACCAGATTAGGGAAGCTAAAGCCCAGACAGAATTAAACCTGGCCAGGGACATCAAGGATAACAAGAAAAACTTGTATAGATATGTCAGGGATAAAGGCAAGACTAGGGAAGATGTGGGCCCTCTCTGGAAGGGAACAGGAGACCTGGTCACCCATGATATGGATAAGGCTGAGTTACTGAATGACTTTTTTGCCTCGGTCTTCACTGGCAAGGGCTCTAACCACACTGCCAAAGTCACAGAAGGCAAAAACAGGGGCTGTGAGAATGAAGAACTGCCCACTGTAGGAGAAGATCAGATTCAAGACCATCTAAGAAACCTGAAGGTACATAAGTCCATTGGACCTGATGAAATCCATCCACGGGCCCTGAGGGAGCTGGCGGATGAAGTTGCTAAGCTGCTTTCCATTACATTTGAGAAGTTGTGGCAACCTGGTGAAGTTCCTGCTGACTGGAAAAGGGGAAACATAACACCCATTTTCAGAAAGGCAAAAAAGGAAGACCCGGGGGACTACAGGCTGGTCAGTCTCCCCTCTGTGCCTGGCAAGATCATGGAGCAGATCCTCCTGGAATCTCTGCTAAGGCACGTGGAAAATAAGGAGGTGCTTGGTGACAGCCAACATGGCTTCACCAAGGGCAAGTTATGCCTGACAAATCTGGTGGCCTTTTGCAATATTACCACAGCATTGACAGACAAGGGCAGAGCAACAGACGTCATCTACCTGGACTTACACAAAGCATTCGACACTGTCCCACATGACACCCTGGTCTCAAAATTGGAGATACACAGATTTGATGGATGGACCACTCGGTGGGTCAGGAACTGGCTGGATGGCCACACTCAAAGGGTTGTGGTCAATGGCTCAATGTCCAAGTGGAAGCCAGTGATGAGTGACGTTCCTCAGGGGTCAGTACTGGGACCAGTGCTATTCAACATCTTTGTTGGAGACATGGACAGTAGGATTGAGTGCACCCTCAGCAAGTTTGCCGATGACACCAAGCTGTGTGGTGCAGCTGACACATTGAACGGAAGGGATGCCATTCAGAGGGACCTGGACAGGCTTGAGAGGTGGGCCCGTGTGAACCTCATGCAGTTCAACCAAGCCAAGTGCAGGGTCCTGCACCTGGGACAAGGCAATCCCAGGCACAAATACAGGTTGGGTGGAGAATGGCTGGAGAGCAGTCCTGAGGGTTTGGGGGTGCTGGTGGATGAGAAGCTCAACATGAGCCAGCAATGTACGCTGGCAGCACAGAAAGCCAACTGCATCCTGGGCTGCATCAAAAGAAGCATGGCCAGCAGGGTGAGGGAGGTGATTCTGCCCCTCTACTCTGCTCTGGTGAGACCCCACCTGGAGTACTGTGTCCAGCTCTGGAGTCCTCAGCACAGAAAGGACATGGACCTGTTGGAACGGGTCCAGAGGAGGGCCACGAAGATGATCAGAGGGCTGGAGTACCTCTGCTATGAGGACAGGCTGAGAGAGCTGGGCTTGTTCAGCCTGGAGAAGAGAAGGCTCTGGGGAGACCTTAGAGCCCCTTCCAGTACCTAAACGGGCTACAGGAGAGATGGGGAGGGACTCTTGATCAGGGAGTGCAGTGATAAGATGCAGGGTAATGGTTTTAAACTGAAAGAGGGGAGATTTAGATTAGATAGTAGAAAGAAATTCTTTCCTGTGAGGGTGGTGAGACACTGGAACAGGTTGCCCAGAGAAGCTGTGGCTGCCCCATCCCTGGAGGGGTTCAAGACCAGGCTGGATGGGGCTTGGAGCAACCTGGTCTGGTGGGAGGTGTCCCTGCCCAGGGCAGGGGGGTTGGAACTCGATGATCTTGAAGGTCCCTTCCAACTCTAACCATTCTATGATTCTATGATTCTGTGATTCTGGTCCCATTTGTATCAGTATAAAACAACACTAACACTTGGTTTACCAGTAATTACATCTTGTTGATTGAGCTGTACCTGAGGTCACACTCCACAAGTGTTAAAAAGTAAAACGGGATTCTCATCACGGGAAAAAATAATAACTGATGACAAATAAAATACCCAGCATTTAGGCTAAAAAAAAAGAAGATATTTGGAAATTAAAAATAAAAAGTAAAAATAAAAGACCATGTACAAAACATCAACAAGAAAAGCTCTTCTCTGAACTGACTGTACAGAATGGATTCATTCATTGATAGCTGCCGCCTTATTCTGGCTTGACGTCCGTTTTTTGATGTCTCTGCCTTCCCCACAGACACTGACCCCCTTGCCGGTGCCCTTCCCACAGCTGCTTGGCTGGTTATCTTCAGCAAGTTTTACAAAAGAGCAGCACAGCCCAGTCCTTGCATTTACCTCCAGGAAAACTGCAATAAAACCATTTGGAGCTGCTGTTGGATAGAGATTCAAATTATTTTTTTTCTTAAGCAAATGAAAGAGACACTCCATTGGTCTGCCTGAGAGCATCCGCTTTGTGAGGCTTGCCATACAACAAATAAGGGTAATTTTGACTGATCTGAATTATGAAATTTCTTTAGTTTTCAACTGCTTTTTTTTTTCTGCTCATTTAAAAAAAAAAATTCTCTCTTCTAACTTAGATGGAAGAATTGCTGATTCAGCTGAATTCTTGTTTTTGTTGCTGCATTTTACCCCTGCAACAGCGAGTCTTTATGCATGATCTTTCCTTCCTTCTTTCTATGCAAGGTTACAAAGCTTCACTGCTATTACCTTCCAACATTTAACGATGAAGGAATTGTCATCCTCTTCTTTTTCTATGCAAGTAAACTTGAAGAGCCCAAATGGGACCTGTGGAACAGATTTTACCTGGACAATGTTGACTTGGAACCACTACAACAGAATAACCTAAAAGGAGAAGGCAGTGACTTACACCAAAGTAAGATCTTGTGTCTATTAAGACCATGAATGCGTCTTTGAAGGTGCTTTTCCTTACGGATACGAGTCACTCTGAGGGGAAAAAATGACATATGTGGCTTTGCTCTTCTTTGAAATGTAAAGACGTTATCTCTTATAGCACAGCAATCCTACCAGCAAATTCAGATTTTGCCACACCAAGAAAAGAGAAAACTCCAACTTGAATGAAAACAAAATGGGCAAAGAAAGTGAAAGGCTTCAAAATACTCATCATCCGCAGATGTTTTATTACCACTACCACCTGTGGCCTCTGTCGAACAGCCCCCAGTTTCCATTTCTGCACCCCCAGGTCCCTGCAACCAGCTGTTTCCCACTAGACGCATCAACTCATCATTTTTGCAGAGCCCTACATTGCACGGATGGACGTTGGGAGCAAAGTCACTGTCTGTCACCTGCCTTGGGTGAATAATTTACTGCCAAATGGCAGATTGGCAGCAGTAAGTAGCAAAAGGGAAATCACAGCACCCCCCCATCGAGACTCGCTTTGGTGTGCAAAGGAATAGTTAGTGCAAAGAGAGCAGGTTTAGATCGGACATAAAGAAGTGTTCTGTGATGAGGGTGGTGAGACACTGGCACAGGTTGCCCAGAGAAATGGTAAATGCCCTAAACCTGGGAACATTCAAGGTCAGGTTGGTTGATCTAGTGGAAGATGTCCCTGCCCATGACAGGGGGGTTGGACTAGGTGATCTTCAAAGGTCCCTTCTAACCCAAACCATTCTATGAGTCTAAGATGCAATGACATTAAAGTGATATATAGATTTATTCCCATTTGTATTA
The DNA here is from genome assembly GCA_002844005.1 of Limosa lapponica baueri. Lineage (NCBI taxonomy): Eukaryota > Metazoa > Chordata > Aves > Charadriiformes > Scolopacidae > Limosa > Limosa lapponica. The sequence continues at coordinate 421,777 of KZ505809.1, forward strand.
ATCCACATTTCAAATACACTAGACACCAAAACTAATGCTATCTTCAGGGTGATCCAGGGGATGCTGTCTTCAATCCCCTTAATGCAGGTTATTGCAGCTGCCTTGATTGAAATGCTCCCATGTAAAGAAAAATAGTAATTATTTCTCCCTCTTCCTCATGCTCTGAATCAACAGGAACATGAGACTCTCACCTGCTTTTCCCTTCTCCCATCTCCTTGTTGTGCATTGCCTCCTTAGGTTAAAACATAGGTTTTCCTTAGGTTAAAACATAGTTGGTCAATATTAAACTTCTTAAATATTAAACTATATCTGCCCTAGGCCTTTCACGTGTATTAATAGTGTTCACAAGGGATTATGGAGGCTAGATTGTGGCTATTAAAATAATTCATTACAAGAAGTATTTCTAAAAAATCTTAACCTGGCCTCCCCTCTGCGGAAAGATGAGAAAGACTATTTTTCTTGCTAAAGGGCAAAAGAAAATTGACAGTTTGATACCGTGGCACATCATTTCAGTTCTGCTTCAGTGCCTGCCTGTGCACCGTGGTGTGGTGAAACCACCTCCTCATGCTCAGCCGCCTGCAGACAGAAACTTCCTTCCAGATATCCTCAAGTGTCCCCAGCACAAAGTGAATTTAAAGCAATGCGGTAGAAACGAAACACACAAGATTTTGTGTGATTTCCAAAGCTGAAACACATCTTTTTTTTAACATGCAGGGGTTCTGAAATATCAAAAACTCCATTATTTGCAGGCTGTCTTCATACTTTATGCATGAGCCCTGGAAGTGCAAGGACCTCATGAGAGCTCCTGTGGGCACACTGGGTATCTTCACCGTCTGCACCCTTACAAGCAGCTTCTCACGTAAAACCATCCCTGAATCCTTCCCACCCCTGACCAAAGAAATACAACAGCCTTTTCCTCCTTTTTACCTTTAGGCCACCCCTAGCTTGCTTCCCCACATCTTATTTACTCTCTGGTTTGCATCCTGGAGGCTGCTGCCATCCTCTCCTGCTGCGGTAACTCATTAACGCTCTTCCCCGCTGTGTCCACTTCGACACCGACCGCCCGGCTCCAACCCGCTGTTGCTCCCTCTTGCTCTTACCCTGGGGGGGCTCAGCTGTCCTTGGCAGCCCATTAACTGCACCCTGTTGACACACGCAGCGATTCGTAGTACTTTGCATGAATTACAGCCCGGGACGTGGTGCTCTCTGCACTCCCATTTGTCGTTAAGGGTGAGAAATCCAAGCCGAGAAACGCAAAGCTAGTGGTGGTATGTGTGGCTTTCTAAAATGTCTGTTTTCCCCAGTGTTGGCTATAACACATGATTTATCTAAACAAAATGCAAAAGACTAAAGTTTCAGTCTTGCGAAGTCTCCCAAGTCATCTCAGCCTTCCCCACTAAAGCTCCAGCTGTAACTCCCTGCAGCTTCACGTAGCGCAGTGAATTTAACATGACCTTCAGAGAGCCAAGGGCTAGGCTGTACTTCAATATCATTTTTTTAAAAAAGAACAAACAAAACAACTGAAAGGGACAGTATATGTAATTTTTTTGTTGTTGTTGCATACAAGTATGAATTCACTCTTCATTTTGAGGATCAGTGAGGAGTCCTGTAACACCATTAAACCTTCCTGCCCCAATCATGCTCAAAGTTGAGTTGATTTTCTGCCTGCTTGATATCACTCTTGCCTATCTTTTTGCTCTTAATTATGAAAAAAGGATAATTTTAACCCTCGCTGTGGACTCAAGGTGGCTGCAGACTTCAGACAAGAATGAACTAGGTGGAGGTCTGCTCTGAAAGATCCCCCATGGTTTCCAGGTCCTCTCTTCAAAGCTGGACCCTTGTTGTGACATGGAAAGAGTCTGGCCACTTACACTTTCCAGCTGAAATTGCCACACAATAGCAGACCTGTGGGGTTCACACAGCGTAGGGTGACACGAGGAACAGTGCATCTTGAGACAGAAAGGAAGATACAACTTGACAGCTCTGAAAATTGGAGTGACATAGTGGGTGGCATACGATCCGCCTCGCTTGAGTTATGCTAACAGGAAAGACAGGGCGGAAAACTGTCAGGTGTGAATGCTTCGGAGGAAAGAAAGGATTCAGAGCTTTCCACAGACAGGAGTCAGGAAGCCAGCTCAACTGCAAAACAGCCGAATTATCTGTCTATTACCTCTCCTGGTTTTACTCTTTCCTGAGCTTCTTATTAGGGTCAGCATGGTGGGGGAAGGTGAGTTGATTTTCAAGTTTTGTCATCTCATCTACCTCTCTTGGGAGATGCTGTTTGGATGTTTCCAGCCTTCCTGGCTCCATCCAGCAGATCATAATATAGACATAAGTTTTCTTGTCACCAGTTCACGTATCGCATGTTTGATCTGTTGTGTGTCAGCCTGGACAGCAACAGTGAAAGTAAAAGCGGGGTAACTTGACAGAACTCTTGGTTGCCTCTGAGGCAGACAGAACCTGAGCATGACGTAACAGTCCAGCTCGCTCCCCTAGAATCACTCCTTGGACTGTCTTTGAAAATGTGGACATCCTAAAGGCGGGTGATGGCCAGATCTTGTTGTGAACACCCTTCAAGACAAAGCTCTTGGCCTTCAACATTTTGGACCGGACACCCATCCTAGTAGGGACGGTCCTTTCCATTTTGGCCTTGAGCAACATCTTGGGATGAAAAGCATGCCGGTATAGATGGGCTCCTGGTTTGAACCACTTCCTCTATTCTTATATTTAGCTTTGCGTTAAGAAGACATGCATTTATTTGCCTTATGGAAATAATTCCCCTTTTCCTCTTTCTCTGCTATCCCCTCTGTTCACTTTGTCTACATTCCAGTCCCCTACAGAAGTTGTCTTCTTTAAGCCAAAGTTCATTTTTCCGATTTAGTCAGATGAAACAATTTTAATGTACCTACTTCACCAACTTCAGTCTCCAACTCCCTTTTTCCAAAGTATCTCCCGCCTTTGCCTCACTCTCCTAATTTATCTCCCACTTCTACCCAGTATAATTTCACCCTAAAAGGCACTTTGGGAAACGTGAAATCGCAGGTAATCTTTCAATCTTTCAAAGACACAGTCATTTAATGAAGCTTCACGCATTTTTGTATTTGTTTTCTTCTCACTGACAAACAACAGCTATGAAATGCAAAACCTTCACCCTAAAACCATCATGCTGCTCACACTGACCAAATTCAGTACTTGTCACCACAATTAAATATGTGGCTACACACAAAAAGAATTTACCAGCCTAATTCCCCACACATACAAGCCACGAGCACATAAACTCCCATTTGTTAGACATACCCAGCTCGGTTCTGCCACGTCTGTCCAGATCAAAACTTCCCACTTAAGCCAATTTGGAGCTGGATAAAATTGTCATCAAGACTCAGGATCAAGCTACCACAAACATAAAGGCTGAAGAGTGGGCATTTTTTCAGCCATATAAAACTTTTTGAAATTAAGTTAAAAGCTCAGGCGAACAAGAGACTTTAATTTTCTTTCTATTAGTACAATTGAATTTTTATTTATAAGATTCAAGATTATGTATGTGTTAACTTCATTTAAGTTTCCACTTCCAAAAGTAGATTCTGCCTCTGAGGCGACACAGAGTATTCATCATTTTTTCTCCTGATCTGTTCCAGGGTCTTGGATGAATCAGAGTTTACACAGTGAACCAGAACATGAGGCCTCTTTTCACGGAACATTTAGGAAGTTTTTTTTTGTAAAAAAATACAATATTTATTCTTCCAAGGCATTCTGGTCTTTTTAAAGAGTGGATATTTTGACCCTTCCTTAAAACTTTTATGATTTAGCAGGAAATTATTACACTTGCCACAGCATAAGGCTTTTCCCCATCTTTTATTTCCTGGACAAGTTTATTTTATAAATAACTCTTTCCTTAGCTGAAATATTCTGATCTTGCTTGAAAGGAATTATTTTTAGTACAGACTTGAGAAGAAAATAACTATAATGTTATAACAACAAATACTGCAGTAAGATGTACAGTTGATTTTAGCACAGCTGTAACCCCCACTGCAGAATGATGTTTTTTCTTGCTTGTATAAGTAAATATATTCAATGATAGAAAGCACTACATTGGGTAAAAACTAAAGACAAAATGTTCACCAAAAATCCCTATGCCATAAGATGTCACTGAATCTACAGAACAATGTTATATTTTAAGTTTTTAGTTAGCTGCATTGCGAACTAGCTTGACCTAGTATTGTTTTAGCCACATAATGAGCTACCAAAAATTTGTGTTTCAAAGGGAATTTGTCATTCAGCATAGACACAGGAATCAAAAAATAGTCTGGATTTTCCATTCTTTACTTGAAGCAGGTAATGCTGGGGAATTAGGCCATCTTTTGATCACTTCAAGGATCATCCGTTGACTTTACCCGCTGCAGAAAGGGATACACAGACCAATTCCTCATAAATACTATGAAAAAGAGGAGTTCACTTGCTCCTTTCTCCAGTATATTGCAGTTGATTTTCACAAGTCAGAAGAGTTATCTCAAGTTTTATATGCCCATGAAAACTATGTACTACCACTCCTTGGAGCAAACCAGGAGACAGCCTTCTGGCTCAGGACCCATTAGGAAGGTAGACCTGGATTTCTTAACCAGGAAATATACTTTTTATGGTATTCTTATGGTATTCAGAAGAAAGGACTGGATGATATACCCCCTGGACATAAAAGGGTGAAACTAAGGAAAGAGTAGCTGTCCTGTGCTATCAATACGTTCCTTCTGTGGAAAGACATGTCAAAACCACAACACTGGTTGTGGGGTGGTATTTCCCACAACGACTACCAGGAGCACCAGTGATACCAGGGCTCAGACTGCACGCATTTTCAGCAAGATAAGCGAGAACATATGAATAGACTTATTTCACCCCCAAAGCTTAACTCCTATTATATTTTATTCAGAGGTGAAAATAAGTTATTGAAGACAATGATCATTACGTTATTGTGATTAATGACAAGATTAGAAAGGGGAACTTTTTCATACCAATGTCAGCAGAAAATAATGCTGTCCAACCCCACTGATTTTTCTGTGAACAGGTACCATTTAAACCTTTGTTTCTGTTTCATTTGGTTCTTAACAAGAACATTTTCATTCACTTATTAATATAAGGGGAAAAAAAGAACAATGAAGAAGGTCAAATGACATACTCCTTGTTTTCAAGATTTAACCTATTTTTTCCTTAAAAAGACTTAGAAGGAAAGCCTCCTTAAAAATGAACATTTAATGTAATACATGGAATTTAATTTGATCTTGAGATAGCTGTTGGTGCACAGAGCCCAAATGGAAGACACAATGGGTAGGTACCATTTTGTAATGACCTTCCTACAGCTATCTGCCCCACGCTACAATTGTTTCTTAGGAAGAAATCCTTTCCTAAGTTCAAACTGTAAGATTTAAAGAAAAAAAATATTTGCTTGCCTTAGGCCTTTCTAATGAGCATTAATACGCAGCTCGACACACTGTAATGGGTTGTGTCCAGGAAGCTCAGACACAGTGTGAGAAAACACTTCTCGGTTTCTTCCTCACACTATTTGCTTTAAAATTAAAGCTGGGCAGGCTCTGTGCATCCAAATTATTCTTGACAATCTTCTGCATCCAAACCTGCATCCAAATTATTCTTGACAATCTTCTAGAAAATCTCTATTGAAGCTCAAAGCTTAAGAGCTTAATGCGTGCATAGTTTCAGCCTTGAAAGAGAGCCAGAAACTCTAACCCCCAGAACTGATCTTGTATTCATTTTTCGGTTTCATTCACACACAAGAAAGGCCAATGCTTGTTAACGTTTGAATTTATGACTTTTTTAAACCCTTTCAGTACGGCAACAGGTTTTGTCTTCTCTCCTGAGTTTGCTTGTTAATACCCATAAACTGAGACACCTGGAAAAAGCTAGACTTTGATGACTACACTTTCATGTCATCTCTGAGCAGCAGAACATCTCCACTGAGCTCCTGGTCCTCTCCAGGGAAACACCTTGTTCTCATCAGAGGTCGTGCTACTTGACGAATTATTTTAGATCTATTATTTTATTATTATCTGAAAATAATTGCAACTGAAACTCCTGGCCACAAGGAGAGGCCAGTAGGTGGGATGTCAACCCAGTCAAGAACCAGTGTAGGAAGCTGGACAGGTCTCTACTCCCATATCTAAGTGACAAAGGGTGCCTGAGCTTTCAGTAATTCCTCACCCATGTTCCTGGCTGAGCTGTGGTACAGCCACACTCATGTTCAGGGTATTCGTCTCACGGATCACCTTCCTGGTTCCACTTGCCCTGCCCCATCCCTAAAACCTTGCTTGCAGATCACAGGACTGTGGTCACCCTGTGGGACAGCCCAATTTTTGACTCCCCAACAATATCATCCCAGACATAGTACATATATATATTTATATATTATTTTTATATATATATTATATACTATATACTAAATAATACCTATTATTATTGTTGTTGTTGTTATTAATTTTCTAAGTCTCTTTTTCCTCCGTTATTAACTGGAGAAAAACTAATTTAAAGTTGAATAAATACAGGCTACTCCTTGAGTTTATGTTACTGAATGCCCAACTGAATGTACTGTGCATGTTTTTCCAATTATAACTGTCCTATGTTTGAAAACATATAAAAAAGCAGGTCAGAAACACAAGCAGCTCAGGCATGTGACACGGCAGGGTAAAAATTAGCGTGCCTACATTAGGGAGACCTGGTATCTCTCACCTGACATGGCTGTGTGGGATTAATTTTTCATCCAAAACTTCCTTTTTAAGGGGGTGTATCATTACTCAGGTCACTAGTCTGCACAAGTTCTAGACCTTACAACAGCGCATTTCCCCAAAAAACTCTCTTTGGAAAAAAGAAGCAACCTTTGGAAATGAAGTAATAATTGTTAAAACATTTCCCTATGCTGAAAATGAGCCACATCCAAAAGATTAAAGCAAGCAGTCAAGTCCAGCTTCCGCATGGAGAGAAGTGAACGGGAGGCCAAATCTGAAGGATTTTGACCCCATCCCCATCCACCATCAAGAGAAATGGTCTATTGGGCATAAATTTACCCCTGGCACCACTTCTGCACAGCGAGGGGTGTCTCTCCTGGTGGGAAATGACACAGCAGGAAGCATTTTGATCTGGGACAAGCCTGGTGTAGTAACATCTTAGTAATGATGGGATCACATTGACTTAGTGATCTTTTTATCTAGGATTTGGTGATGTTATGCTTCTATTTGGGATTATTTTGCTGACATAGCCTGGTCCTCACTGCTGTGGCATGTTGGATTATTGGGCTATTAGGCATTGCTCCAGCAAGGAATATTTGTTCCAGTTTGAGATAGCAGCATGAACCAAAGGGAAGTTTGAGAGTCAAATTTAAGGAGTGAAAGACGGCTTTATGTCTCTCTTGTTACTCCTCTAAGCTGTATTTACTGGACCCTACACCTTTTCCTTCTCTAGAAAAATGCATTTTACCTCTAGAAGCATAAGAACACACTTTGAATGGACTTGCTTCTTTCAGAATTTTTTTCTAGGGGTGTTTTTTTTTTTTGTTTTAATGGGTATTTTCTTTAATAAGGGACACATATTAAGCTTTTCCTCTTACACCTCGGCTGCGTGACTCTTCACCAATGAATAACTCACAACGGGAATGAAACTAAACTGCAGCAAGATTCCTCCTGGGGCTGGAGGATATGGCTTACAGATGGTTAAACAGCAAAGGAAAAAAAAAGAGAGATGAGAATGAAACAAAACAAATACTGCACTCACAAAAAAAAAGTCAAAAGATGAGTACGGCGGTTTCACTGTATTTTTTGATAAAGTAAACAAGTGTCATACCTTTTTAAAAATTCCATATACTCAGTATGCTTGATGAGGCCTGTCCTCATCATTATCGTTTGAAAACATTGCCGATCAATAGCCCAAAGTTTCACATTTACGAGAGCTGGAAAAAACAAGACAAGGGGAAAATGTAATTAGCAAAATGTCAAAATTTGAAAAACCTGTTGTGACGTCTGAGGAAAATGAATTCATTCATGAGAAAGCATGGAAATGGGTACACACTTCAGAACAGTAACATAAAACTCATCTGCTGGACAATGGGCGAAGCATGCACTGAAACAATTCGAAGTATGTGAAATTTTAGCTGTATACGTGGGCTTTTGGAAAGATTGCTTAAGAGCAGCTGTGAGATGAGAAGAAATCAATGCAGGCTGAAAGGAAGCAAGAAATAGGCGGGGGGGCAGCTCATCGTAACCCAGGACACGTCATTTCCCAGGACACCGAGTGAGCCGGGGGAATTTTTAGCGCATTATCCTATTTCAGAGACAGCAAAGTTCATTTAGGTGTCATCCTACCCCCAAAGTACATGACCAATTTCTCCTTGACCTTGAGAGGTTTTCCAGAACTGAGTCCTGTCACATCCCAATGACTGAACATGTACCAATTCTGGACGTTTTGACTAATTTTTTTCCAACTTTAGTTTTCTGGTCTTTGATAAATTTCAAGCCGTCGATGTTATGCACCATACACTACACCAGATATTTCAGAAGCAAATTCCCATTGTAAAACCAAACATAACAGATCCCCACTGCATAAGGTACAGATGCTCGAAGAAAACAGGAACATGTGAATTAGATGGGCAGAACCCCAAAGAGTCCAGATTTTCATCTCAGATGTGGTTTAGACATTTGCGTTAACTACAAATGTCTGCATACATACGGTTTCTAATAGAGCTTCTCCTTAGAGAAACAGTTTAATTAAACAAAATTACTCTAAAGACCTCTGTACTTACATTAATTATTTTTTTTTCACAGAGTCATTGCAATAAATTTCATCCCCATATCCCTTTTCACTACAGGAAACAGAAATGAGCAAAATGACTTTTAGCAAAATATTTACCAATTTTCTCATGAATAAAACCCCAAGAAATGACTTTGCTTTTATTTGCTGGTCCTTTACTTCGCAAACACCCTGGCTAATGAATTTTTATCCCTAACTGCATTTGCAGGATGCAAAGCCTTCAAAGTGCAAATTCAAAGTTTTCTTCTCAAATCGCATTGCAGATCTAAGGGAATGCACAGAATTATAGAATCATAGAATGGTTAGACTTGGAAAGGACCTTAAAGATCATCGAGTTCCAAAGCCTCTTCTCATTTTCAAGACAGAAACTCCATTTTGAGAAGTGTTTTTAGTTTTATAATCAAACTGATGGAAAAGAATGACCTATAGCTTCAGTATGAGAGATTTCTGTAAAAAAAAATTAGTCTTTCACTTTGCTCAGAGTGGAAAAGACAATATGAATGGGATATCAATTTTTCTGGTTTTTTACTGCCTTTTGCAAAATAGGGTTTTTAATTGATTTTTAGATGAGCTCTACCCTAGAGGGAAAAAAAAGAATATTATTCAACAGGGTGCACATGGGGGAAACTCAATGAAAAGGCTGGTCTCCTGCTGTACTGGTTGATGAGGGTTGGTTGGTATCAAGTTAATAAAACATCAGAAAAATCCCAGTAAATTCACTAAGAGCAGGAAAACATTATCCTGTAAAAGTGCTTTCTATCTAGGTGAACAAGTGTAGGTGATTTCAGCCAACCTGGCCATTTCGGGATGGTTTGTATTGTGTGATGTAGGATTGTCACACAGGGTACAAAGGCGGCTTGCTTAGTCATAAATCAGAAGTCATTTATCAAAACCACTGATAACTGAATATTTAAAAAAACATGTGGCGAACGGGAAAATAATGAATTAAATACAGTTTGGGTTGGGTTTTTTTTGTCTGAACTAAAATATCCAACAGCATCCCAGTGCCCTATCACGGACACATACCACGAACATATCTTAATAGCTCACTGAAAGTATTTTTACCAAAGTACAGCCATCTTTAGAGTAAAAGTCAAGTTTTCACCTATACTTCTTCCATACAGTCTTTATAGCAAAGCCATCACCATTAAGCTGAGTAAATTCAGAAGACAGCAAATGCTTAAATTCACCTTTTTTTCCTATTGTGTCATGTAATTCTGAAAGGCAGAGCATCCTTCCTGTAAATAATTCTATCTGCTGCTGCTTCCCACTGTATTTTAATGGATTCATCATCTTATGCAAACAAGTAGCTCTGAAAAACAAAAGGTTTCATCCCAATACCAATCCTGGCCAGCTGGTCCCTGATGGACACGTTTGATCGGCATCTAAGACCAAATTCCTGTTCAAGTCCATCACACCATACAAGAGCATGGTCTCCGAATGGCACAGTCCCCATCCTTGGCCCGTAGGATAGATTAGAATCATAGAATCATAGAATCTTCTAGATTGGAAGGGACCATCATCTAGTCCAACCATCAATCTAACTCTGACAAAAAAAACCACATCACTAAACCATGTCCCCCAGCAGCATGTCAACCCATCTTTTAAATACCTCCAGGGATGGTGCCTCAACCCCTTCCCTGGGCAGCCCATTCCAAGGCTTCAGAACCCTTTCCCTGTCAACATTTTTCCTACT
>KZ505809.1:433101-445133 GCA_002844005.1 Limosa lapponica baueri
CATGGGCAGCCAGTTTCTCCAGGAGGATACTCTGGGACACTGTATCAAAGGCCTTGCTAAAGTCCAGGTAAACAACATCCACAGCCTTTCCCTCACCCACCAAGCAGGTCACTCTGTCATCAAAGGAGATCAGGTTTGTCAAGCAGGACCTGCCCCTCATGAACCCGTGCTGGCTGGGCCTGGTCACCTGGGTAACCTTCATGTGCCTCATAATGGCACTCAGGATGATCTGTTCCATGGCCTTCCCAGGCACCGAGGTCAGACTGACAGGCCTGGAGTTCCCCAGATCATCCTGCCGGCTCTTCTTGTGGATGGGCATCACATTTTCAGCTGGGACCGCCCCGGTTTGCCAGGACTGCTGGTAAATGATGGAGAGTGGCTCAGTGAGCACTTCCACCAGCTCCCTCAGTGCCCTCGGCTGGATCCCATCTGGCCCCATAGACTTGTTTATATCCAGGTGTTGGAGCAGGTCCCTCACCACCTCCCTTTGGATTACGGGGGCCTCATTCTGCTCCCTGCCCCTGTCTGCTGGCTCAGGGGTCTGGGTACTCGGGGAACAACCTACTCTACTGCTAAAGACTGAGGCAAAGAAGGCATTCAGTACCTCAGCCTTCTCCTCATCCTTTGTCACTACGTTACCTCCCGCATCCGACAGAGGATGGAGGTTCTCCCAAGTCCTCTTCTTGCTACTAATATATTTCTAGAAATTCTTTTTATTGTTTTTAACATCCAAGGCCAGGTTAAGGTCTAGTTGGGCTTTGGCCTTTCTAATCTTTTCCCTACATAACTTTACTGCACCTTTATAATCTTCCTGAGTGGCCTGCCCCTTTTTCCAAAGGCCATAAACTCTCCTTTTTTCCCTGAGCACTGACCCTATCTCTTTGTTCAGCCAGGCTGATAGGCTGTATGTCATTATGCCTTAAATCAGCAACAGATGGCAATCACCTCTTACTTTTCACCTACGTAGCGACCAATGAAGATACTCCATGGATTTTTTTTTCCCCCGCAATGGGTTCAAATAGAGCCGCAAAGACACCACCTGTGTCCGAGGTCCACACGGGTACCAGAGCCAGATAAGCAGCAAACATTTACTCATCCTCCTCTGATCTCCAGATGTTTTATGGAGCATTGCATCATATTTTGTATCAGTCCCCAAAGACCAGAAAGAATCGCCACTGCACGGCCCACACTAGGTAGGCTCTCACTCAGTCTCTTAATGCACTTAGGTAAATGGCAGATGTAATTTAGTACCTCGAGCAAAACGAAGATCGATTTGTTGCTGCTAGAAATTGTTCTGTTAAAACAAATCTCTGCAGCTGGCAATCTTCATGGGAGCACAGGACCAGAGCCTAGAACAAGTCACATTCCCCTGAAGGTACCCCCTAGTAACCCAGGTTATACATTTACACAACTGAATTTATATATATATTAATATATATAAAAATATTACATCTATATACACATATGTAATTATTTCTAATTTTATATACATTATATAATATATATTTATCTATTTTAGAAATATATCCCACAACTATACATACAGCTGTGTACTAGCTAACTGTACTAACAAGGATCATGCAGCTCAGGAAAAGTTAAGTGCAGACAATGCACTTCTGCTCTGCTAATTATAATCACTGCTCATACTTTATATTCACATTTATCCTGCCTAATGATAAACAGATGTTTTAATAATGGCTAATCACAGTAGAGCTTTAAATGTCAATAAGATCCTTATAATCAGGTGTGAGCATCATCTCCTGTTATGCTTAGAATCCTCTGTAAATGTATCAGAGGGTTACTGAAGGAACAGTAAGAATTCTGTTAGATTTGATGATATTAACAACTTCAAAGAGATATATTCATGAGTGCCCCAAGATGAAAAATATGTATATGGGATGTATACCACAAAGTCAATCCCACCGTGAATAACTGAGTCATAACAGATGCAGACAGAGGGGATGCAAAGATTTTCTTGTCCACCCCTATGCAAAGAGCATGTGTTGAATACTGGGGGTAAAATTTTCTGTGAAGCACAATTTCAGGAGAATATCCTATTCTCTGACTGCAAGAACTACAATCATAAAGGAATATAATAACATTATGAAAATATGCATGTGCATATATCTGTAATGGGAGTTTCCTAAGACTACTCAATAATATAAAATATTATACTGCAATCAAAGCAGCCCAACTGGAGTCATACCACAATTAAAGTTTATTGCCTTTTTTACACTTTTTCATAATAAAATGTTACGGCTGGGATTTTGTTGGGATCTTTGTAACAGCACATAATGCAATCACCGATCATCCTAGAAGCCACCAAGATTTTGGCTGACACGCAAAAAAGTAGCAAGACTATGAGGCAACGACATGCATACTCCCAAACTAAGGTATATTATAAAATATATATTGTCATATATACTCCTCCATCACTCTGAGGCATGAATGAAAATAGGGATGCCCAGGACTGGGACCTTTAAATGATTGATTATACGGTATAGCTTTCCAGGTGAGGGTCTCAGAGGATGCTGGGCATTCCACAATCATTGCAGAATATTTCAGTTGTGTGTTAGAGATGAGTAATCCCATCAAAATAAGGATTTTGTGTGAGGTTCTAACAAAGGTGCTAGATAATGAGAAAAACGTGGTTAAAGGACAGAGTGGTTAAATTAACCTCAGCAAAGGCACAACTTCCTATGTTTTCTGGCAAGATTTCCTTTGAAAAATGGATTCATTTAATCCAAAACTCAAGAAGAAGGTTAGTTGGTGCAAGGGCTGAAAGCAAAGCAAAATGCTCCTGGATAAACAGGGAAGAGCAGTGAGAGCTGCAGCAAAAGATTCAGGATTTTGCAGGTCAAAAGTGGACGGGGTAGAGATGTTACCATAAAAGTTTAAATTTGAACTGTTCACTGGGGCCAACACTTAATTTCTGATAAGTGGATTGAAATTATTTAAATCAATCATTTCAGCGTATGAGTCAGACCCCTCCCTACACAAAAATCACTGATTTAAGCAAATAAAAAATGGCAATAAACAATTTCAAACTTCTTTTCCAAAACCAAGTTTTGCCAAAAAGAAATCTTCTTATTCATTTACCTGGGCGACCTATGAAAATATATTCCATTTTAAACAGATGAAAAGACATCCCCAGGGATGTAAGAGTGCCCAAACCAGCCCAAAGCTTGGGCTGCGTCCTGGCTGGTTTATCCACATCTGCTGGCTTGCTCACGTGCTGGGAGCTCTCTGAACATTAAGCAAGGCGAGATAAAGGTATTTTCTCTGGATGTAAAGGAGAATATGTGCACATCTTTCACGACACAGCACAAACCTGTGTTTTAAACTGCAATTTTTATTTATCTCATCTTTACTGTATACGCTGCTATCACTCACGGAGTATTACTTTGGTGTCAGTAGGGGCAAAATACATATTTCCATAAAGATTAGAGAAAGAATTTGGATTTTGTCCATTTATTGCACTAAATAATAGGGACTATGCATTATTGATCCTCTCCAAGGCTTAATTCTCTTAATTTTTAATACTTGTCATCATGTCCCCAGCCTGAAGGATGAAGTTTTAGCTTTTTGGATTCTTTTCTTCTTTGTGGACCCAGCAGCTGGAAATTTTGAACTTCAGGCTCAGCTCCGAGCTACAGCTTTTCTCTGTATCGCATGCAAAGGCAGAGAAAACAGGGGAAACCACGAAGTTTAAGTGAAAAAAGTGTTTATGAAAGAGTGACATAGGTATTATTTGTTATATGTGTTACATATGTTATCTATTATCTATCTAACATATCTATCATATCTAACACACCTATTATATGTTAATACAGCTGGAGAAGTCCTTCGGGTGCAGCTGCTAACACAGATTTTAAGGGCGGGTTGCTTTTCTGCGAAGCCAGATCAATCACAAAACGTCCTTTTAACCACAGCCAGCGCAGCACAGCCTTATCAGAAATACATTCAAAGACGCTTTAAATGCTTAAAATCAGAGCAACCACCAGAACAACACCTAGATAGGTGTATTATTTCAAAATGAAATGCAATACTCATACGGCCCCGCAATCCTTTAGCACCTTCCCAAGTTTGTACATGCTTAGTGAAGCCTTTCCAAGTTTTCCAAGGATCATGGAGTGAATCATCCTCAGCTCAGGCGCTTGCTGACGGCATTATCGGAACCTGAAACTTTCTATTGCCTTGCATTCTAGCCAGAATTCATCCCCTCGCTTCTGCTTTTATGCTATTTTATTCAAATATCTGTTCATCTGCCCAGGAAAGCCTTAGGCAAGGAAACAGCAGCACCTTTGTGTCCTTAGGGCTTTTCTTGCAGCCATGAGATGTAAAATTTCCACTCAAATTGAACCATCCTCCCACTTGGGTTTAATTTTGCAAGGATTATTGTGCAAATTACCGTCAGGGCGAACACAGTTGTTTCCAGTTACTTGTGCTTCATCATGTGTATCGTATGTGATGATGATGAAAAGCACATTTAACTAAGCAGAAAGAGCAGACTGAATTGTTTTACCCCTCCCGACACCCCCTGAAACGTGAAGCCCAGCAGACTCCGCTTTATCCATCCATCCCCAACACAGAGGGGATGGAATTAACAGCTGGAGCAAGAATGAATTTCTCTATTCTCAGATGTTTCTGTTTCAAGTTTCTAACACCGATGGCACTGGTACAGTGACGACCTCATCCCAAAGCTAGCCATTTTCTCAATAGGTTCTTTCCCGTAACTACCCAGGGAGATTTCGCACCTCATACTGTGCAAAGGAGTAATTTTACCTTTGGCCAAGGACAGATGCAACATTCAAGCAGAGACAGGAAAACATTTAAATATGCTTTTTCTCCCAGGACAGCATATATCCATGTGCTCCTAAACGGGGACAGCTTGTTAAGAACAATGTTTAACAATAATAAATGAAAACATACCCACAGAAACAGCAGAAAACATTAATTTATTTATTTTATTTTTAGTTCTTGGGCCAGAGCTGTGGTTTTTCCTGATACACAGAGACCGGGACAGGAATTAAGCAGAATTAAGAAGAAAAAAAAGGGAAAAAATTTCCAGCGGGCCTCATACTAATCCCAGAATTCGGATGCTCTAGGATTAGGATTAGAGCAGAATGCTCTTGGACGCCCAGAGCTCAGGGCAGTGTCATTCTCGGTGCTGGCATTATGGCAGCACTTCATACCCTGCAGGGAATTTTTGGGGTGCGGTGGCAGGGTGGCAGCAGGACAACCCCGTGTGGTCCTTCTCATGGTGCTGGGCTACAAACGGGGTTTTTTGACCGCATGGTGGCAATTCTGTGCTGCGGTGTAAGTGCAGGATGAGGTGGTATCACTTTCGTTTACCTCCGTAACGGAGGCTGGTAACTGTTGATAAGGGTCCGTTGATAACGGTCTGTAACGCAGAGGACAGATACACACTTCTGTGAGTGCCCAAAATGATCAGCATACTACTATCACCTGAAGCAGGTACAGCCAGATTTTGACTTGACTTTCACCTTTCGTATTTTTTCCCCATCTTCCTCTCTGAGCTTGGCTAACTTGAATTTTGACCTCACGAATGTCAGTATTACGTTACAAACCCTCGTTGCGCAGCAGCTCCCGGGCTGTATTGCTTATCGCTCGCGTGGAGGGGTGAAGGTAACTGCTCTTCAGAGGCAACAACTGCTTCAATACTCGAGCTCTTTTCAGGCCACAAATAAAATTAATTTCTTATCTGAATTTGCATGACTTTGCAATCATAAAGAGCCTCTGCTTTGCCATGGATACTACAGTGAAGGGCATGCTTATCACCGTCCTCAACCTACCCCAGCCTTTGCCCCTCGCACGCTGAGGAGGGGAGGTAAGAAAATCCTCAACACTTCGGCACGACTGCACCTGAGTGTCTACAGCAAGAGAGGCTCCTGCATGCGTATCTGGGACTATCTGTCATTAAAGAGAGCTAGCAATCCTGAGACACCTCGCAGGAGGATGCTGAGTCCATGCGTGCCACCTCTAACCCATCTCCCAAGGCTCCTAGCAGGTGAGGCTGGATGCTCACCTACACGTGATGCAGATACGGGTAAAATAATCTCCTCTTCGCATGAGCAAGAAGCCCTTCTTTGAAAAAAGAAAAGAAAAGAAAACAAAACAAGACTACACACTGTTTGCACTTTCATAGTACCCAAAAGTACAAGCTGGTCTTGAATCACAGTCTGGAATCAAGCTTGCAGCAGAGTTACAAAAATGGGCATTTATTTCATAGTAAATGGATAAAACATTCCAAAACAGATTAATGGCAAGCCTCAGAATTGTATTACTTTTTAAAGAACTGGTTTGGGCTGCTGTTTAAGCACTGGTCTCAGTGAGGACTAATAATATCTTCAGGCTATGTGAGAAGGAAACAAGGCAGGAAGGACATGACTCCATGAAAAGTTCTCCAGATTGCTTGGCTTTCGTTACAATAAACTACGAAGACCCCAGTCATCTCAAGGAACTTTCCATAGGAATGAAACACGTCTGGATAAGATCAGATATGACTAAGAAAAGAAACTGATGGAAATGGTTATTAACAAAACCTGCTCTTTTTCACCGGAATAAAATCACCTCTAGTATTAAGAAGTCAGTGAACCAAATTTTAAGGGTAGTAAAATTCACGATGAAGACATCCAAGGAAAAACTGGGGCAAACAAAATGAAACACCATAGGTGTACCATGGAAATGACTCAGTGGAAATCACGACCACGCTTTCTGTTCATCTTTAGTAAGAAATCAGTAAACAGAGTAACACCATTGATATTTAATTAGAATTAACAGAATTCACTATTGGTTTTACTGTGGTTTTGGTATGTTACACTGGAGAACGTGGGCTGACTCCTTCTCCCACTGAAGAAACTGGGCTCTGTGGAGTCAGAAAAATGGTCCATTTAAAATAAAAATTAAAAAAGGATCAATTCACCCCACTGCCCATGTTACGCTGTTATTATTCTTTGAAGGAAGGGATGCACTTGGTGTTTGAAGGACACCAAGGGAAGACCTTTCCCATTTGTGGTATGGGCTGCCTGTCCCTGCCGTTCGTACGTGTGGTTCAGAGGAAGAGCCAGCCCTACCCCAAGCTTCACCCATGTCTACCCCAGGGAGGTCTTGCCTCTTTGATTCTTTTGCTATGGGCAATTCCCCCTGTGAAAATCCTGTATCACAGCAGGAGAGGAATGAATATGTAGAAAGAAATGGCAGCTGGAGTTTAGCTGACTCGTGCGAGCCCCGAGGTCCTTGCAAAGCTTCAAGCCAAACATTGGTTGACTTCAATGGAGAGGATTTCACCCTTATTCCTCCATCACACAGCTTACAACCTAAAATACCCTTACACTTCAGATCTATCAGCCACTGCTAAGTACAATAATCTGTATTAGATACTAAGTACAATACCAGGACTTTTCTTGCCAGAAGAGTGAACTGAGTAATCCAACCTTCTGCCCTAACAACCACCTTCACCCGATGTTTCAAAGAAAACTACAAGTTTCCTCAGGAATTAATCAGGATTAACCCCAGCCTGGATGTTTTTATTAATTTAAGGCCCACAGTATTTGGCTGAGGGCATACATTGTCATTTGTTTTTATCTAACATAATTCCCAATCTTTCCATTTTTCCCAAAAATATCTCAGTCCTCTTCTGAAGACTCGTAACTTCTTGGCCTTAACGAGAAGCCGTGACAAGGAGTAATTGAGAGTTAGCAAAGTCTTTAATTGTATCAGGTTTTCTTCCTTGGACTTTCAAAACATCCACATCATCTCTACTTCAGAACCTGCTAATTAGATGTCCTAATATGCTCTTTTTAAGCTAACTGCTATTTTACGTAACCTTTGCTATGTCAACTCTCGCCCTCCTGTATGAATGTAGTTCTACTCTTCTTACATTCCTACGATACAAAAGTTTTTCTAGGTTTTTAATTAAACTTACCTTGTATGAGCAAGAGCTCACAAACTACTTAAGAAATTGTATTCATTATAGTATTGAACATGCATATAAAAGATGAAAGCTGACATAATTCCTTTAAAGTAGTTTAGGAAGAATCTATTCAGAACAATTTGAGAGCCACAAAAATACTCTCAAGTACTATTTTCATTTTGATGGAGAGTGATAGGCGTTAGGTGAGATTAATGGAAAACCAACAAGGGTCTAATGCAGGTCAGAAGCCTAAAATTTAGTTGCGCAAACAACTAATTCAATGTAACGAACACAAGAAAGGTTGAAGTAAAATGTCTTCAATTATTTGTGAAAGGAAAAGGAGAAAATAACCCAAACCTTTCATCGGGGTGTGAGATTCCACCTGGGACGTGCCACCCCATTGGCATGCCAAGATCATAAAAGCATTACCAAGAAATTTTGTGTCTAAGAGTAATGAGCAAAGTAATATATTCACATTTTAAAGAGACCGACAATGAGTTCTAGCTCATTGCCTAAAGGACCCCCAAGAACAAGGAAAATGAATATACCCAATTAATGGAGGTATCTTAACTGCCCTAATTTGGAAGGGCATTGATAAATGAAGAAGCCAGCTTAGGGGATGAAGCAACGTTAAAAATAATAATAAAAAGATGAGGCGTCTCAGAGAGACTCCCCAACGTGGCAACCAGTCTCCTGTGATGCAGGTGGGGCAGCACCAGGGGTCGGAATTTTGGGAACGGAGTTCTGCTGCTAGCAGACAAAAATGGGCCAGGAGAACTGGATGTGATTTTGTGATATTAGGGCAAAAAGACAAAAGATCCTAAAAGCAGAGGAAAATCCCAGGCGGCAACACCTGTGGCTCCTGGGGTCTGACGAGGAACACTGCCAGGAGCCTTATGGAAGAATCTGTAAATACGTCCTGCAAGTTGTTCCGTCTCTTGAAGCTGCCAAGGCTGGACAAGCACCCCTTTCATGGGGGGAGCCCATGAAAGAGCCTCTTTCGTGCTTCTCATTGGAAAAACACACACGTTTCGGTGCTCACCCTGAAAAATGCTCTTGGGAAGTACAGTTGCTTGGCTAGTCGGTAAGAAAACAAACACAATGAGCGGGCGCAAAACCATAAACCTACAGGGCAGAGCCTGGGGCTGATTTTCAGGATGATCTGCACAAGTTTAGAACTAGTTTGATTACTCATAGAGGGTAAAGGTTTAAATGAATGATTAAAGCCAGCAGTTGGTACCCTAAAGAGATACACGCTTGAAAATTGGAATGGGGCTGAGTATTTTAGGAATGATTGGGAAATACAAAAAGATATTTTATACTCCATTCAAAAGAAAATACCGCTTTAAGGATACAGGGCTGTCAGACAACAGCTGCGTGTTAAAATAATAAAAAGAAGCGCCCATGTAATGCCTGTTCTAAAAAGAAAGTTGAAGCACACAATAAGCAATTACTATGCCTCACAACATTTGTGAAAACTATAAAGTGATATATTGATATCACTGGAAGAGAGGGAAGCATCTCTGCCCCTGCTGGTAGAAAGCTTTGCTAAGACTTCAGCCCTTCTGAATTCACTGATTCTTATGCCCATCTCCATCTCAAAAATAAGCATTGGCTCTTTCATCGCTCTACGAGCACCCAAAGTAGAGCTAACACCTAAAGCCAGGTGGAAGTTATTCTCTCCCTTCTGCAGAGGCATCACTAGACCTCCAGCAGCCATAGAAAAAGGGGGAAAAGGTGGTTTAAATGTTTAACTTCCTAGCAAGCCACAAAGTGATGAGATCCTTTTCTTCACCCTTATTCCAGGGACTATCACTGAGCTCTGCGACAGATCTTGATAATAAAAGACCTAAAATGAGCAGGAGTTTCAGCTTCATCGACTGATTTGATTTTTTTTTCCTAAAGGACAACATCATACAGGTCCAAGAAATCTATTTTTCCAGCCTGAGTTATGAAGAATGGTTTTGTAAGGAAGACCTTTTTTTTTTTTAAAAGAGCTGTTTGCATTTAGCAAAATCAATGATACTTTCTAAAAGGTATCAAACCATTATTTTCCTGCTTCCCCCTCCCAGCCCTAGGTGCTACCTGACTACTCAGCTACAAAAGTAGCTCCTACAGCCCTAAAGCTTATTCAACCAGAGAGATCAGCATGAAGCCATGTGGAAATCCATTTACACAGCCAGATGCTCTCACTTATAATTCTGCACCGCGGGACGCTTTAATTCATGAATAACAACAATAAGAAGGAGAAAAGTGCCATATATGCCTTCACTAGGTGTAACTAATTGACCAGGGACATCTTTCTGGCAAGACGTTTTTTATTGATTGAAAAGCCTAATTAAAGCAGCACATACGGAATAGATGACTGGGGTGTTTTTTTCTTTATGTAACAAGTACCAAAACATCCCTGTGCTAACTTTCTCAGCCCTGGAATGCATAAAAACTTGTTACAGACCCAGTGGGCAGAGTTTGCTGCAGGAGCTAATGGGATCCCCAGGGTCCCACTCTTGTTTCCCAGATCTCCCCTTCTAGCGCAGCCGCTCCGCAATGCATCACACGGATCCGTGAGCAGCGCCTCCGTACACTTGGCTCTGGAGTTTCACAGAATAGAATCCTAGAACCATTCAGGTTGGAAAAGACCCTTGGGATCATCGAGTCCAACCATCAGCCCTACTCTACAAAGTTCTCCCCTACACCATATCCCCCAACACCACACCTAACATCCTTTCCAAAAGGAGGATGATGCTACTGGTTTTTAGAGCTGCTTTGTAGCTTTTATGGAAGGGGGTTTGTCATATACTTTTACGTTTGAGTCAGCTCAAGTCCATGTCTTGAATTTATTTTGCTCCTGACGGTCATAGCTGCTCACTGAGGCTCTTCCTATGCCAACTTAAAATGGACTAGGAAATGATGGCACAAAAAATAGAAATACTAAGGAAAAGCGAAACCACATCTGTCTGCATGAAAGCAAAGTAATGTAAAGAATTTCTTTTTTGATGTGATGCTATTAGTAGGTATAGATAAAGCAGCTATAACAGCAGAATTAGCAGCAATCTTATTCTGCCAAGCAAAAGAACATGAGTGTAAATGAAGGAAGAATTTTCAGACTGTGTAATACTAAGCAAAGCGAGGGAATAAATTCTTCTGTGAACAGTTGAGCCTTATAATCCACTATGCAGCACTGGCCCTAGTAAGACAATATAAGACAATACGAATAATCACAACACTGAGATACTTGCACATTCCTAACTAGAGAAAGGCAGAGCACAACACTTGCCCGAGAGGCACAAGGCTCCAGGGCTGGTGCTGCCCTTCTCCAGCTGGGATATTTGCTTTGTTGTGAAAAAGACACCAAGGAAAAGAGTTGGAGGGACAAGTTATCCACCCTTCAGAGGCTGGAAGGAAAAATACCATTCTCACAACAAAGCCATGACATGTTTTGAACCAGACTATTTTAAATTCTTTTTGCCACCTTCTCTCTCTTTTCACAACAAGCCTGAAATGTTATTTTATTCCAGACCTTTAATCACTCTGTGACATTGTTAGCAGAAAAAAAACTGGGTTTTCCCCATTTAAATTAAAATTCACCTGAGTTTCCAACTGCTAGTCACATCAACTTCTCACCACAAACTTGACGAAGTACAGCAGCAGGAGTGAAGATTTTGTTACCTTGCACCACATTCAGCTACATATTTTCAGCAGAATGCTGCATATAATTCTGAAATTTAACATAGTACAAAATCACTCCATTGCTGCCACCTGCAAATAACGCTAAACTTTCAGGTATGAGCTCAAGCTCATAACAGTATTTTGAAAGCGGCATCTCAGTGGCGCACTAGGAAACAAACACATTATATAGAAATTTGTCCCGTCAGCTATCACTTCTATCTAATTACTTTGCCTTTGCTTTTTAAAAGGTGTCTTATGGATACCATGAGAGCACCAACAACAGGCTTAGACCCCTCCTTTCTTGCCGTTCCATGGCCATGGAATCACAGAATCACATGGGGTTGGAAGGGACCTCTGGAGATCATCTAGTCCAACCCCCTGCCAAAGCAGGTCCACCCAAAGCAGGTCCCACAGGAACGTGTCCAGG